>CAIGRQ010183772.1:0-16022 GCA_903798375.1 Fraxinus sp. D2006-0159
ACGTAAAAGATGAGAGGGCCCAAAAGCCCCCAAACTAAGAACGGGGTCTTTGTATGGATCCAAAGCTCATAAATCATAATTATTCTTCTTTCAATCATCTATGAAATTATAGAATAAATCTAAGTGTACAACATTGGTTGACAACGATGTGTTGTTAATATCCAGTATGTGATGTAGAAAATAATTTTTTTAAAATGGATGGATATGATGATACCAAATAGGATGTTGTCAACTAATGTTGTACATGTAGCATGATTCGAAATTATATTTGTTGTATGGTGTAAGCAAAACGTAGGGATAAAAAGGAAGAAGAAAAAAAGAATCTTCTACCTTCCAATGAGAACATCAAATAGGGAAAAAAAAATTCTAATATTCTCAAGAGTTTGGAACACAACACTCCATGTCACTATTTAATTTATAAGTGTCTATCTGAGTTCCAAATATTTAATACCTATGTCGATCAAACAGTGACACAAAGTATTGAATATTTCATATTTCAAGGGTACTAGAATTTTTTCGAAATAATAAATCGTGACGAGTAAAGGAAGATATCTTTTATGCAACGGAAAGTAATGGAATGACCAAAGAGGCGAGTTTTATTAAGTTAGGTGACTAATAGCGAACAATAGAAAATTTTGAGTAATTGTTTGCAAACAAGCGTGTAAGTTGAGTGACCAAAACCAGGTTTAAACCTTGCAAATTAGTATACAAAAATGCAAAATGTACATTTCAAGTATATATTTGTTTTGACATTTAATGTGTTGTTAAAAAAGGCTGAGAGGGAAAATTGTTTATTTTTTTAAAACTGTCCAAGGGTGTGTTGCCACACGGCAAAGTGTAAATGATAATGTAAAGAATAATGTACATGTAACATGATTGGTTAGTATATTCATCTTGAGTTATGAATGTCATTATTTTTCCAGTTAATGTCTTCTAGCTATGTCAATAAAATCTTAATTTGAATAATTATAACTTTTATGAAGCTAACAATAAATGGGTACTTCATAAAACAAAAAATGGGACCAAGTCAGTCACCTTGGTTAGAGAGAGATGCTCTCAAGTCTAGTGAGAGAAACACTCATTGGATTGCCTTGGTTTCTTGCTTTTTCTCGTGTTAGTCTCAATTTCTACCTTACTATGGTGGAATTGATTCTTACATCCTCGTTTAAATTTGGATTTTACTTTATCTTGGTAAAATTTTAAACTTGGTGCTTCATTTTGGTTACTTTGCTAAGTCCAGTTCGTAGTACTGCTTGAAGTGTTTTTGGTTCCCACTTCTCTGCCTGGAGTATCTTTTGTTGCCATGGCACTACGGTGGGACTAAGGTACTGCGTTCTTTTCATTTTCATCTCTCTGGTTTTCTTTGGATTCTCTTCTTCTACTGGTCTTCTTGGGTTCTTGGTGGCTGTGGCCTTTTTGGTGTTGTGTTGTGGCTTCTAGGTGTTGTAACATTTTTCAGTGAGTTTGAAGTTTAGTTTGGGGTGTGACAGAGGGTTTAGTTCTTTTTCGGTTGTCTGCTTAGGCCTCAGCCAGTTACATGGGATTTCTTACTAGATTCACTCAGTTTGTTCATCTCTGGAGTTCTCTTTGCAATTTTACTTGGTTATCAGATTTATGGGTTCTTCATTTGTGGATGTTCTTATTCATGGGCTTCATATTTGAAGATTGCTTATATTGTGTATCTATCGGCGTTTAATTCAAATTACAATTATAAAATTTGAATTTTTTATTTCTTGAGGATCACGTGTTCACCTTGTAGATTATCAGCTGATTTTCTTGGTCAAACGTGCATGGTTTGGGCTACATTTACGTGTTGACATGTTGCTTAGGGATATTCTTGCTGTTTTTTTCGATATTTGACTGTCTGGTAGGCTTACACCAAGATTCTTTGTCTCCTAGTTTGACAACGCATCTTCCTGCTAGCTGGTTTCTAGATTTTCTACATTGGACTGGGTCAAAGTTTCATTGGGCTTGCTGGATTCCTTCATTTTATCTCTTATTTGGGCCAGATATTCCTTTTGGAGTTTTTTTCTTACGGGCGGGCCGGTAAGACTCTCTTACCTTTTGCATTGGTGGGCCGGTTAGATAACTCTACCATCTGGTCTTCTCTAGGTCGGTTTCTATGTGCTTCTGGGCTGCTTTTTCTGGAGGCTTGGATTTTCTCTTTGGGCCAATGCTTGGGCCCTATCTCCTAGCGTTCTGGGCCTTGTGGGTTGCTTCTCCCATTTTCCTTAGTCTTCTATTTGCTAGTGGGCTTTTTGGAGTGAGATTTGTTTTGGCCAGAGGGTAGTTTTTGGGCCAGCTTCGCTTTTCTTATGGACTGGACCATTTTTATCCTGGTGGATTGGTGTGGACTCATTTATTCTACCTAAATGGGCAAGAAAAATTCAATTGTGATGAAACAAAGTGGAACCCCCCCTTCTAAACGTACACACATGAAGCTATTTCTAAGACCGATGCAAGAGGTCTCAATTCTGAAAAGGAAACTCATGTGGTTGATGTAAAATCACCTAGTGCATCCATAACACTAGGTGATGAGGATACGGACTCGAAAAGCTTGTGCAAAAATTCCATGTCTACTACTAAGGATACTCCAGTGGATAATAAGGTTGACAAAGCACCTTGGGTGAATCTGTTCAAAGGTAATAGAAATCTGGATGAAGGTTTAAAATTGGAGAAATTTGTTAACCCCTCGAATGCGGTGGAACTAAATGAAGATGATACTGAAAATGTTGAAACAGAATGGGCTATGGAGTTGTTGGATACTTTGCCGGACGGTTCTCGAGGAAAATGGTACTCCTCTAACTATGTGACTTTTGGAAAGTAAAATGCCAATTTTATATACACGCGGGTGTATGGTTGGTACTCAAATTCGAGTCAGATATGAATAGAATACATGTGCTACGTAGTGGCCCATATTTGTTTATGGACGACAGTTGCCTCGCTATTTTGAATTTGACGACAATGGGGTGAGCTCTATGCCAGTTTGGATAAATCTGCCCGGATTATGTTTGGATTTTTGGGGTGCTAACGCCTTGGGTAAAATTGTCTCTAAAGTGGGCAAACCTATCACCAGGAGTGTGATGATTAAGCTCCCCAATAAAATTGTTAGGGATCAAGAAATTATTTTTGAGCATGAACCAAAATTATGTGGCTACTATAAAGTTTTTGGACACTTCATGGACAGATGCAGCTATAAAAAGCGAGCAAGAAAAGTATCAGATAGTAAAGACTCAACTGATGGTAAGAAGGATGTACAGGCTGAAAAATAAATAAAATGCAGAAACCAATCTGGACACTAATGGGCAGCAAACAGAAAATGAACAAGATTTCACAGTTGTGGTGAATAGAAGACGGAAAAGTCAGGTTGCAAACAAGCAGGCTGCAAACACGACGCTACTACCTGCGACCATACAGACCGAGAGTGTATAAATTCAGCTGCCAGCACGATCATTGCTCCAGAATTCAGCTAGTACACAAACGAAACAAGTTACGGGGGCTCAAGCCAATCTGAATGCAAGCACAATGAACAGATAGGAAGCTGTAGCACACGACGTGCAGGCTGTGGGAACACTTGACAGGCTACGAACGGACACTAGTAAATCAAATGTGCTGCATGGGTGTTCGAGTTCTAAGCTACCTAAAGGGGAAACGGGTGACAATCAATTGAACATGTCCCAGCAGTGTGGTGTTGGACAGACAGGCTAAAATCTGGAAGCAATAACAAATTGTGGACAACTTAACCTCAACCCAGATTGCAATGAAAAATCTTAAGGAAATAGTGATGTGCTGGCCAAGAAAACGACTAAAAAGTTTAGCAAGAGGGGTAATGCTTATGTTATCGCGTCATGAAGATTGCTTCTTGGAATATAAAGGGGTTTGAACCAACCCCTGAAACAAAATGGGATCCGGGAATTCATTAAGAAGCATGCTATTGATGTTATGGGAGTTTTGGAAACGAAACTTGGGGATTCTAAATTGAATCGAATTATGAGGAACAAATTTCATGGATTGATGCAAGTCGATAATTATAGCATGCATAAGGTCGGGAGAATCTTAATTTTGTGGAATCCTTTGAAGGTTTTTTTGGAGGTGATGGAGTGCACACCACAAGTCATATATTGCATTGCTACTTGTAAGGTAACTTCCTACACCTTTCATGTTAGCTTTGTTTATGCCTGACATACCATTGTTACTAGGAGGCCACTTTGGAGTAATATCATGAGTATGAATGTCTCGCTACCTTGGTTATTGCTTGGGGACTTCAACAATATCTTAAAGTTTGATGAAAAAAGCAACGGCTTGGAGGTTATACCATATGAATTGAGGGATTTTGCAAATTGTTGTCTACAAGTTGGTCTTTCGGATCTTAGGTCCACATGGTGCTTTTACACGTGGACTAATAACTCTACATGGAGCAATCTTGATAGGGCTATGGTTAATGAAGTTTGGATGCAAAATGGAGCTCTTGGATATGATGAATTTTTCCCATCGGGTTTTCTTTCAGATCACTATCCATGTATTGTCTTGACCATGGATATGGAGGGGAAAAATAGGAGGCCTTTTAAATTCTTCAACATATGGACAAATCATGAGGATTTCTTGGATGTTACTCAAAGGGGTTGAAATTTTTCGATTAACGGCACTAAGCAATTTATCATATGCAAGAAATTGCATAATTTGAAGAGTGTATGGAAGGAACTTAATAACAAACATTTTGAGCACATTTCAACTAGAGCCAACATAGCTAAGATGGAGTTGGATGAGGGCCAAAGAATGCTACATGATCAGCCCGCTAATCAACAATATCAAATCTTGGTGGCTGGGTTGAGGAAGAAAGCTTTTGGTCTTTGTGAAGCGGAACATAGTTTCTATTTTCAGCAAGCCAATTGCAACTATCTCATCAATAGTGACAAGTGTACCAAATTCTTCCATACTATGGTGAAATGGAACACAAGAAGAAATTTTATTGCTAAAGTTATTAAGGAGGATAGTTACACTACATCACAAGAGGAAGTGGCTAAGGAGTTCATTAAATTCTATACTTCTCTACTTGGTGAAAGCTGCCCAAATTCACCCATTGAGTAGATTTTTCTAAGTGAAGGTCCCTTAGTGACGTTGGAGCAAGGTGATTCTCTCATTCGGGATATTTCTAGTCAAGAAGTGAAGGAGGCATTATTTGATATTGGTGATGACAAGTCTCTCGGGCCGGATGGTTATTCATCATGTTTCTTTAAAAAAGCATGGGGAATTGTTGGACATGATTTTATTAAGGCTATCAAGGAATTTTTTGCTTCGGGTTCACTCCTCAAGCAAGTTAACCATACAGTTATTGCCTTAGTCCCGAAATCTAGCCACACTAGGATTATCGGTGACTAGAGGCCTATTTCTTGTTGCGACGTTTTCTACAAGGTTATTGCAAAAATATTTGCTTCTAGATTGAGGCCAATCTTGGGTAGCATTGTTGATGAGGCTCAATTTTCGTTTGTTGAGGGGAGAAGTATGATGGAAAACATTCACCTCGGCTAAGAACTCTTGAGACAATATAACCGCAAAAGGGTTCTCCGAGATGTCTTCTTAAGGTGGACCTTTGTAAAGCTTATGATTTGGTTGAATGGGGTTTCCTAAAGCAAATGCTTGAGGGGTTGTATTTCCCTACTAAATTCATTAGTTGGGTTATGGAATGTGTCACTACGACTACCTATTCTGTGGCACTAAATGGAGGGATATATGGATTCTTCAAAGGAAGGAAATGATTAAGGCAAGGTGACCCCCTGTCACCATTCTTGTTCGTCTTATGTATTGAGTATTTTATCTAGAATACTCAAGGCTGCCTCGTTTGAAAGTGATTTCAATTTCATCCTAAATGTGGCCCGCTAAAGATCACGCATTTGGCCTTCGCGAATGATCTTATGCTTTTCGCAAGGGGAGATACCAGCTCGGTGAAAATATTGATGGAGTGCCTAAGTAAATTTGGGAATGCTTCGGGGTTGAGAATGAACAATTTAAAGTCCAGTTTATTCACAGCATGTGTACACGGACAGGAACTTGAAGAAATCCAAGCACTTACGAACATACCAAAGGGCACGATGCCCTTCCGGTATTTGGGCATCCCTCTTGCCTCCAAGAAACTCAAGGTAAGTTGTTATGCCCTGTTTTTGGACAAAATTGCAGCATAAATTAATGTTTGGACACGATCATCCTTATCCTATGTGGGAAGAATGGAATTAATTAGAGCGGTACTCCAAGGAGTCGAATGTTTTTGGCTATCTCTACTATCTCTAGCCTCTATTATTTCTAGAATCATGAGCATTTGCCGTAATTTTCTTTGGGGTTCAAAGAAGGCTCTAGTTGGTCGGAAAGATGTGTGCCTATTGAAAAATAAAGGTGGATTGGGATTTAGAGACATGAAGAGCTGGAATTGTGTTTTACTAGCCAAACCGCTATGGAACATACACCACAAAAATGACACTTCGTGGATTCGATGGATTGATCAAGTTTACCTCAAAGGGGACAACATTTGGGAGGTCTTGCCTAGAAAAGACCACTCTCCACTCATCAAGAAGCTGCTTGAAATTAGAGATGTTCTCAAACAGTTTTTTCTTCCTCAACAGTTCGACCAGCTCACTTTGGAGGTAACGGATCAGTTATTTGGCCAGTACATGGGGACAAGTGTAGGTATTTTTTGTGTCAACAGGGCATATGACTTCTTTCAGCCAAAAGGGAATGTTAGATGCTGGGCGACAGAGGTATGGAAGCACTTCATCACCCCCCAAACACTCATTCTTGTTATGGTTGGGAGCTCAATCTGGGCTACTTACTAAAGATAAGTTGCATTACTTGGACATTGACCGTAATTGTGTTTTTTGTACATCACATGAGGAAACAGGACACCACCTATTTTTTGAATGCTCTTTCTCCTTAAGTGTTTGGAATAGTATCAAGACTTGGCTGGGAATTACAAGAGCCATGACCACCATGGCTAATGCACTCAAATGGATGAAGAATGAGGCTAAAGCTAAAAGGATTGCTTTAGCTAGTTTTGTTTACTACATTTGGATGGCAAGAAATATTATGGTTTTTGAAAATTTACGACCCCATGGTGAGAGCATCGTACAACGAATCAAAACAAACATATACAAAGTTATGTTTTTTTTTTTTTTTTTTTGTATCCCAATGTTTTGATTTGTTATGAGTCGCTAGCAATGGGGTGATATATGTTCTCTTTTGAGTTGTTTTCCTTTGTTTGATTATTTGGGTATGCCCATAGTACTTGTACTTCTATTGTAACTTCATTGTTGATTCGTTTGGTACTATCCACAAGCTGATTCAACATCTTGCACCCTGCCACTGCCTGCAAGTTTGAACATTCTAATCCTTGATGGTTTTCACTTGTTTCTACTGTCAAATTTTTAAATAGCAATAAATTAAATATTTGTTGTTACAATTGAACTCTAGTAACAAATTTAATATTGTCCGCATTAATGTCCCAAATTACTTTAAATATTAACTTATTTTTGAGCTTGTAAGACTGATCAAACACATATTCACAAACGATACACATATATCTTTGAAAAAATAGATAGTATCTTTTTCCCCCTTCTGGTGACCGATTTGGTGAGGCGGAAACCCCATCTTGCCATGACATCCTTAATCTGCGAAGAATATGCTGTCACAAGCAAACAACAATTATTTGGTAACTTAAGCTTTCATGGTTCATTTCTCGAAGAATAGTTTAGTTACTTGCACGCACAATATGTAACGAGGAATTGGAAAAGACGAATGCAAAAAAGTTCTACTTAACGAATCAAATAATTGTCTGTATTTTCCCAATTATCCAAAGTAATCTATAACAAAAGAAACAAGCAGAGTTAAAGAACAATTACTTTGGTTTTTGTCTGTCTAAAATTAGTCAAAAGAACAAGTAATTATGTAAGATGAGGCACTATATATTGTCCTTAAGAATATGTCACATTGCTTTAAACTTGGAAGTGAAGATAGAACCAAATTAAACAAGTATCAAATAAGAATATGATTCCCTTTTTTCAATGTCCAAAAATTCTAGGTACAACTTAGTAACGGTTGTATTCAAATAAGAATATTTTAAGTTATGATCGTAATTCTTTTGGTGGAAGTTAGTGTTAAATATTTTGAGTTGAATTTTTGTTCAACGAATATTTTGGTGTGAGATATTGTTGCTTTCTTAGTTAAGGTTGTGATTTCTTATAATATTTTAAAAGAACGTTTGATATATAGTAATAGATAATATTTTCGTTTCTTTTGGTGCATATTGTGTCCATCCATTTTTATAAATTAATTTAAAGGGCGTGCTTACGACGCAATACTAGACGAGATAAGATAGTATAATAAATTAATTTTTTCTTTGAAATTATTGAAAATACATTCTTTTTGCTATTCTGAAAAATATTTCTCAAAAGAAAAAACAAGAAAATGTGTTTACTTTGAATTTTTTTTTTAAAATAATTAACCTNAGATAGTATAATAAATTAATTTTTTTCTTTTTTAGTACATTTAGCCCCTGTTTGTCTACCATTAATCCAAAATATTGTTTACAACAGTAAGATTCTCTACCACACATTCACCCAATAAAATATTCTATATAAAAATCAATAAAGTTATTTTAAATTTCAATCATACATTCTCCAAAAAAATACTATTCATTACATCATTTCTCTCCCAATAATGGGAGACAAACACTCCCTTAGTACTATCCAAGTTACGTCACCATATCTTTCGTAAGAATATGCTCTATACATGGCATGATTCATCGCCACAATACATAAGATTTAGGTAAATCGATAAACCATTTAAAATATTGATTGTGCACATATCATTGGAGTAAACAAGTCTATTACCAAAGGTGATTTAAGTCCTCCACCAATTCAAGAAATTAGAAATAAGAATTTGACAATTCTTACATGAGGATCAAATACATATGACAAGAACATGGGGGTGAAAGCTTGGAAATTTCCAAGAAATACAGAAATTTAAATAAAGATTCGACTTGTGCTTGAAAATCACTCCAAATATCATGTAATCTGTTGACATTTTCTTTCACTATAACTTCAAGTCATAGATATAAATTCATTTCCGATTTGTAAATTTTAAAAAAATGTCAACTTGCTAGTTCATTAACATATATGATTATGATTTGAACGTACTAAAAATAATATTATTTATATGAATTAATTATGATTTCTTTGACTGTAATTGTATTTGCATGGCTTGGGACGAATCCACGTTTAATTAAAAAAGTCGACATTAATTTGGCAAAACATAGAATAGTCAAAGATGCACCTCCATTCTAGGATAAAATATTTAAACCTGTTCTCTTCGTGTTTCAGTTCCGAGTTTTGAATTCATTTTCAATTTTGTGGTTAAAGTGTGTTTTGAAATTATTGAAAATACATTCTTTTTGCTATTCTGAAAAGTATTTCTCAAAAGAAAAAACAAGAAAATGTGTTTACTTTGAATTTTTTTTTTTTTAAATAATTAACCTCAGTATTCTAGAAATGAAGATACATCAGCATATTTCAAGAGTTACCCTGCATTCAACCGAGTGTATGAGATTGTTAATATAAGACATTTTTTTTTCTCATAATGGTTATATATGTGGTTCATATAAAGTGAAACACAAATTTACAGGATTAAAATGACCGACCAGAGCGGAGCGACAACATTGACCTTGTGGCAGTGTGCGAAGACTTAGTGATAGCAAAAAAAAAACCCGTTCAACTTATGCCCGTGGGGCCTCGCCCCGAATAAGCCGGGGATTACCCGCCTAACCGGGTAAACATGGCGGGGACAGGGCGATGGTCATTACTCCGAAGTGGGTACGGGGCGGGTACGGAAAATATAGTCCCGCCCCGCTACCCACCCCGTTTGAAGTTAAATTCAAATTTCATTTTTTTATCGAAGAAAAATAATAAATTTATCATTATATTTAAAGGGAACATAAGTTGTTTATAACAAATTAGTAAAGAAAAAAGTAATAATATTTACCAATTAAAGACAAAAAAATAAAAGTAAAAAATAAAATAAATAAAAAATAAATGGGGGATAAATGGGGCAGGAGACTTACCCCGCCCCGCTCCGCTCCCACCCGTAACCCGTCCCGCCTCGTCGGATGTTTTTTGCCCATTCGGAGCAGGGTGGAATTTTTTGTCATATCTAATCGCATATGGGGATGAAGTAAGGTAACAAAAATATTCGACGCGACAGGGTGGAAATTGACAACCTGTCTCATACCGATTGTTGTCATCTCTAAGGAGATTGCTCTATGCGTAGTGCAGAGACTCCACGCTGTCTCTCCGATGCTGCGCGGAGAGAATCGTACTACGCATATACAAAGAAAATTCTTTTGCATTGAATTTGCGGTAAAACAGAATCGAATTCGTGACCTTTAGAAAATTCGTAACTCTCCCAACTAAGTTATCCCACTATTAGCAAAATCTAACCGTTTTCCGCGTTTTGAAGTTTTGACTTGATTTTAACTAAAAACAACCAAAATGACTTTTTGACGTTTTTCATTTCTTTGTAAATTTTAAACTCCCTTTTGGAAATTGGAAATTCGTTTTTAAAAATATGTAAGTAAATGTGTTTTATTATAAAAGCTTTTAACTTTTACTGCAAAACATGCCCTTAAATTCCATTTATTAATTGTTTTATAAGATTAATTAACTTAATACATTTTGATTAAGAAACTAATTAATTTGATTGCGTAATGTAGTTGCGTGATTCTATCAGAAGTTAAATATTGTCTTGTTCTACTACTACTATTGAAATCTTAGAAAGCAGTCATTAGAAAAAAGATTAGCGAAATAACTTCATCCTAAATATCAACATGAGATTTTACATGATAGTTTAGAAAGATTTAAGTTCCAAAGTTTTGCATTTCCATATTTCTCCCACCTAATCAGTTCCAGCTCTTCAGCCTTCTTATCTTTTATACAATTTAACTTTTGCAACTTGCAACAACATTTCTCCTTCCAACAAAAACATCTGCGCACCACTCCAAAAACCCATAAGCAAAAAACAAATTAGAAGACAAAATGTTACAAAGCATCAATAACCCTTTGTTTCTTGCTACATTCTAATGCCAAAAGCTCCATTTCTCTCATCCTTTTTCCACTACTGCAACTTTCATTACTTGGTACCTCGAATATGTTCACTCCAAACAGTCTTACCATCGGAATAGGCTGGGCAATGTTCGATCCATTCCTTGGTTTCCAGTCGATGTAGAGTTGATTATCTGGACCGGTTGATCGTTGAAAGCTCACAATGTCTCCGGCTTTCAAGTTCTTTTCCTTGACAAATCTACTCCAGCCTTTTGTCAAGACGTAGCTTTGGCTACTGTTCCAATAAGAATATCGAAATCTCCATACTTTTCCACCCATATCTTCGAAATTTAGAAGCATCCCTTTGGAATTGTTCCCACTGTGTAAAGGGAAGTTTTTTTCTGCGTGTTGTTTTGGAATAACCAAGCGGTTGAGCTTCCCCACATCGCTAGGAGTCACCGCCTTCTCAAAGAGCTGTTCTCGGGCTTTGGCCGCCCTATCGCCGCCACCAAATGAGCTGAAAACGCCGTCTTTATTCATGACCCTTCTGCCACTGCCATCGAGCAAGCCATAGTTCTTCCTGCTCTGTTCGAGTTCATCGTTGTATGTATGTTTCCTTAACATGTCGACAATCTCAGCCTTAGAATGAGAATTCAAGAAGGCTGTTTCAACATCATCTTCTTCACTTTCAGACAATGATTTGAAGTTTGTGACTGCATCTCGGCCTCGAAACCTTTGGGCCGCGATATCGTACGCCCTGGCTGCCTCTTCTTCTTCATTGAAAGTGCCTAACCAAACCCTTTGGTGCTTTTCATAGATTTGTGCACCCCACCTGCCATTAGGCTGAGGGACTACACCTTTGAATCTCGAAGAAGGGAGCTTCCTTGACTCAGCTTCAACACCGACCTCAGCATCTATAATCGCACTCGTGCCACTTCCGACACGGCAGAGACTCTCCGGAGACTTAGTCACCGGCAACGTCGAGGCGACGGAGATCGGTGTCATGGGTATAGAATCACTGGTTGTGCTTTCATCTATGCAACTTGTATCCATTTTCCGTTAAAGATTTCGAGGGATTTTCTTGGAAATAAAGGTAAAGAGTAGAAGAAAGAGAGAGAGGAAAAGGAGAGCAGTGTTAACTATGATATTATGTATGAAATGAGAAGAGGGATAATTATATATAGGAGGTGTCCCAAGTTGCATGAAATATTATAATAGTTTACATACAATTTGTACAGATTTTAATGGAGATATTAAGATTGTGGGTGAGTTGGGTCAACCCATAGATGGTAAGGAACTAGGAAGATTCATGAGATTGTGGCGCGTGTGGTGTGGTGGGGTGGGGACTCCGGGTAACAATCTATTTTCAAAGAACATATTATATAGAATATGTATAAATTTAAAGAGTTGAAATTTTGAAATACTCCAACAAACTCTTTATATTTAATATTTAATTTTACTCTTTCCAATACATATTTATTATTTTTCTTTATTTTTTATTTTAATTAGTTTTTCTTCAAATTATTTTATTATTTTTCTATATTGAAAATTAAAATACTTTGAATACATTTAATTATAGAGAGTCAATTTGGAGAGTCAACTGCAAATTAAAATTTTAATTTAAAGAGTCACTCGAAGCATAATTTTAAAGATTGATTCTTTAAAATAGATAATATCTAGTGTTTAAAGAGTGTTTTTTTTTTTTTTTTTTGGGAGACACTGGGCAGGTTTTAACTCAAGTATGTGTGTGTTGTGGGCTGTGTATGTTAGGTGGGGGCAGGGCAGCATAGATAAAGAGCAAGTTGATGGGATTCACATGACTGGACCGTGTTTTAGTAAGTTCATCCCCCCTTTCCTCTTCCTGATACTGCTGATCCTCAGCATGGTCTCTCTCTCTCTCTCTTTCTCACTGTATGTATATATCTGTTTGTGTGTGTGTTGAAGGGTGGGTGTAGGGGGATTACTATTGGTGTAATAAAAGCAGGCAGCAGCAAAAAATAATAGAGATTCTGATGAAGTATCAGCATCAATATGATAAAGAAAATTTATATATTGACACGGGGTAGGGGTGGTTTTAGGATGGGGGAAAGATGGGCCACTGTTTATTAGGGATGGATAGAGTTGAAGACAAGGCTCATCCAACTAGAATTTTCCCATAATTTTTTTAGCTGTCGGCTGCCATGATTTGATTCCTCTTCTTGTCTTTATTGGATAAGAGGAAAAATACATATAGATTTACATGTTTGATTGAAAAATACATAAAAGTCTATCACCAACATATCAATTTCGAACATTTCGTCTTCAATTCTCCAAATTTTCATATTTTTTTTATCGAGTAGCAAATGTTCGTCTTCAATTCTCCAAATTTTCATATTTTTTTATCAAGTAGCAAATGTTCGACTTATTTCTAGTCTCGTATGCTCAATCAAATTAACAATAATAAAAACGTCGTGTAGTTTATTATGTTGTTCCTTCAAAATAATTTTAAAAAAAAAAAAGGAACTCATTCTCAAGCAATTTGGACAAGGGTTTTTCATTCTCCAGCCCTTTGTTTTCTAAAGGGAAGCCAAACATTTTCTGTGGACTACAGTCTACTGTACCTTAATTCATATCAATTAATTAATTATCTACTATTTATCAATAATAAAATATGATGTCTGTACGGAAGGGGCCCCACACCCCAAGTTGTAATAAAAAAAGCAGAATACATTTTTGCCCCTTTCAGTGTGTTGGCTGTGGGTTCGTAGATTTTTAATGCCCAGTCCCATCTAAAGAATAATTATTTGAGATTTTGAGCACTCAAATTTCAAGTATAATACTATTATCCTCAATTGTAATAAAAAAAAAAAAAAAAAAAAAATAAAAAAAAAATGAAAAATTAATAAATAAAAAACAAAAAAAAAAAAAAAAAAAAAAAAAAAAAAAAAGTACGAGTAATCTGAGATATATCGTATAGTTAGAATTCAATTGATATAAAATAGACAATATAGTTAGATTAAGAGGATTTTAGATTTTATTTTTTTTTCAATTCTTTAGTATTTAATAGAGTTATGTCTAAGTGTTCGATAGAAAATGAATCTCAAAATTCGCAGAATTATTATCATCGAATTCATGAAAAGAACTAATTTGCTGTCGTCGATTATGTAGAATAGGGAAAAGCTTTCATTTCCAATATGCAGTACGATGAGTAAAGCTTCAAAATTTTAATGACAAATACGAATTAAGTCAA
The DNA here is from genome assembly GCA_903798375.1 of Fraxinus sp. D2006-0159. Taxonomy (NCBI): domain Eukaryota; kingdom Viridiplantae; phylum Streptophyta; class Magnoliopsida; order Lamiales; family Oleaceae; genus Fraxinus; species Fraxinus sp. D2006-0159. Next base: position 14,308 of record CAIGRQ010183772.1, read on the forward strand.
CCTTTTTTTGTCCGTGTAATTTAGGACAAAATCGCATATGACAAGTTAGTGTTTGTAATTATGAATATTTCGTACTGAAACAATTATGATCCATCTGAATTCCACATCTCTATAGATTGCCCATATCATGTCTTTGTGTTTTTGGACATTTGCACTTTGGCCTTAGAGGCTCCATTAAGCAACTAAGCACCTGTTTGAAGGGCGATTTTCACAAATTTTGGACTGTTTGGAAATGTGGAACTCCTCTTTCAGCCACAATTTTTGATTCAACATTCGCTAAATTATCACAAATGCCCTTTATTCAAATAGAATGAATTAAATGTCAAAAGGTACATAGGTAATTTTGTAAAATTTGATCAATAATTGCGGCTCAAATTTACTGTGTAATGCAATAAATTTTGCGGAGTGTCCTTCCAACTGTCCAAATTTTCATTCTAACACTTGGCTAGAATATAGCTGGAAGCCACGGACAGCAACATGCCTAACGATCCAAGAAGACTTGAAACTGAAATGATAAGGAAACACACCAAGTGGACTACTGAACTCCAAACAGCGGGATATCTAAAAATTCAAGGTCATGGGGGATCAAGAGGGTTCACCTGGAGACTTGGGATCTCAATAGGAAATGTACAGGCCTCGGATGGCCTCCGACATGGATAGAAACGCCAGTGCAAACTCTGATAAAATAGGATTAATCTACTTATACAAAATGGTGTACAAAATCTTTGACAAAATCGACATTTGACGCCCCTGAAACAATAAGGCGATTGCACAAAAAAAGACTGCAAGTACAAGGAAAAAATACAGATTTTCTACAGAAATTTGAATTCCACTCACATTGGGAGGAGGGGTCCACATGAATTAAATATTGCTAAATGTATCGGGACCCACCAGTTGTGTGTATTGTATCTATTTTCTGTGGGTAATTTCTTGTACCCATAGCATTGCACAATAAAAAAAAAAATAGTGAAAAACTTATATTCAAACTTTCACTCCAAAAAACTGTTTCAAATTGAAAGCACATCAAGTATTGGACCTCCCTCTCGAAAATTGAAACAATATTTTCTATCTAGAAATATTTTTCGACTAGACGAATGTCGAAACTACACTCTCTTTCTCTTTACTCTAATATTTGGCTTCCAAAGCACGTTCAAAATCCTCAAAAGGGGGAAACACAGCCGAAATTTGGAGGAAAAACTACGATTGGCTTTAAGGGGTAATTTTCATATTTTGAGGTAAACAACGATGAAATTATTGTTTTTCATAGTCGCGAAAGTTTTATGAATTGAAAAAAGTATAATTAATAATTATGTTTAACACAATAGGAAGGAAAATTGGATAATTATATACAATGTAATAAAATATTTTTGAAATTAATATTGAGTTCACATTATTGGTGTGGTAGCTGATAATTGATAGTAATGGTATCAAAATCATTTCATGTGAACTGATCGTACGGTGGTATGCCTCTATTAGTTTATACGGAAAATCTGTACTTTTACTAATTCCAATCTCCTTGCAGGAGGGAGAGCACGTGAACTGTTTGGTTTGTCACGTGAAGTGAGGTAATTCTGTGAGAACTAAATAAATTAAAAATGACTGAAAATGGACTAATTTTAAATTTATAAATCTACAAATACCATATCAACTTGTTAGAAATGTATTTTTCCTATCCATTCCTGGAAGACCCCACCCCCCCCCCTTTTTTTTTTTTT
>CAIGRQ010183786.1:0-12356 GCA_903798375.1 Fraxinus sp. D2006-0159
TTTAAGGACTATTTTTGGGTGCTTACGACAGCATACCATATGGGCCTAGAGGAGATCCTAGAGACTTTGGTGGTCGAGATGAAGATAGAATTAATCGAGATTTGGATAGTATTACGATAAAAATTCTTTCATTCCAGGGTAGAAATGATTGTAAAGTCTATCTGGGATGGGCGAAGAAGTTAGAGTTGATCTTTGATTGCCATAATTATTTTGAGGAAAAAAAAGGTAAAACTAGAGTGATAGAATTTACTGATTATGCAATAACATGGTGGGATCAATTGACGATAAATAGCAGGAGAAATCATGAGAGACCTATAGAAACATGGGGTGAATTGAAATCTATCATGATGCGGAGATATGTACCTAGTCATTACTATAGAGATCTTTATAAAAAAACTATAAAGCCTTAACCAAAGTTCAAGGAGTGTGAAGGATTATCATAAGAAGATGGCAGTAGCTATTATTAGGGCCAATGGTCATGAGGATATGGAGGCCACATTGACCAGATTTTTTAATGGATTAAATAGAGATATAGCTAATGTGGTAGAGTTACAACATTATGTGGAATTAGAGGATATGGTGCATATAGATATGAAGGTGGAGAGACAATTAAAAAGAAAATGAGCAGCTAGATATACTTCAAGTTCTAGTCCTCTTTAAAAACCAATGTAGGGTAATGATAATAGGAGTGTTTAAAAGGTAAGACCAGCCGACCAAGGAGAAAAGAAGAAGTAGCTAGCAAAAATAAACCCAAGTCAAATTTCCTACCTTCTAGGAATCGGGAGATCAAGTGTTTAAATGTTTAGGTTCGGGACACATTGAATCTTAATGCCCAAACAAAATGGCAGTGATCTTATGTGACAATGGAGAAGTGGTGACATAGAGATAGTGATGAGATGTCAAGTTGGAGGATACTAGTGATGGCGATGGAGTGAAGTACCCAGTAGGAGGCGAAACACTTGTTGCGGGGTGTACTCTTAGTACACAAATGAAAATGGATGATGAGAACATCATAGATAGAATATATTTTACACTAGATGCTATATTAACAACAAAGTATGTGGTATGATTATAGATGGAGGGAGTTGTATCAACGTAACTAGTATCACCCTTGTTGAGAAGTTGGGGCTTGTCTGTGTTAAAACATCCTAGACCCTATAAGTTGTTGTGGTTGAATGAATGTTGAGAGGTCAAGGTTAACAAGCATCTCGGGTGAGTTTTACTATTGGAAAGTATAGTGATGAGGTGATGTCATTCCTATGCATGTTGGACATACCTTGTTGGAAAGGCTATGACAGTATGAAAAAAAAATGATATATGATGGGTTTAAAAATAGGTACAGCTTTATCAAAGATGAAAATCAGTTACTCTTGTTCCGTTAACAACAAAGTAGGTCTATGAGTATCAATTGAAGATAAAAGGTGAGGAAGAGATGAAAAAGAAAGAGGCAAAATAAGAATGAAACTGAAATTTCAAGAAAAAGATAGAGTAAAAGAGAAAATAGAGAGGTGGCTGAAATAATGAAAAAATAGTACAAGAGAGAAAAGAAAAGTCAAAAGTGAGTTTTTTCACAGAAAAGAGTAAATTAAGAGGGCTTTAATGGAAAATAAGTCTTTGATATTGTTGGTTTACAAGGAATCATTTCTTAATCTTAAGGAAACTAATCAACTTCCCTAGTTTGGCTATTATTTTACTGCAAGAATTTAAAGACTTGTTCCTTGAGGACATGCTTAGTGAGTTACCACTCATTTCGAAGTACATCAAATTGATTTTATACCTAGCGTTGTTACTTCAAACCGGCCAGCCTATAGAAGTAATCCCGATGAGACAAGGGAGCTTCAAAGGCAAGTGGAGGAGTTGATGAGTAAAGGGTACGTGTCTGTATGTGGTGCAAGCAACTTGTGCGGATGTGATGTGGAAAATGTGAGTCGATTACAGGGCAATGAACAACATATGCTTGATGAATGGCATGGATCATGTATTTTTAGTAAAATAAATCTTAAAAGTGGATATCAACAAATAAGAATGAAAGAAAAAGATTAGTGGAACTGCTTTTAAGACAAAAATTTAGGTTATGAGTGGTTAATTATGCCATTTTGACTTATTAATGCATCTAGCACCTCCATGAGATTAATGAGTCATGTTTTGCGTGCATTCATAGGCAAATTCGTAGTAGTTTATTTAAAGACATCCTAGCATATAGTATGAGTTTAGATGTTTGAGATGTGTACTTGTTGTTTTGAGACAAGAACGATTTTATGCTAATTTTAAGAAGTGTGCATTTTGCATTGAAAAAAGTTATTTTTCTTGGTTATATTGTTAGTACAAAGGGAATTGAAGTAGATGAAGAGAAAGTAAAAGCCATCAAGGAGTGGCCAACACCTAAAAGCATAATTGGGGTAAGAAGCATCCATGGTTTAGCTAACTTTTATAGGCGTTTTGCTAAACATTTTCATACCCATGCCACACCACTCACTAAGATTGTGAAAAAAAAGTGTTGAATTCCAATGGGGCGTTGAACAAGAAAATGAGTTTAATATTATTATGAATAGTTTGTGTTTTGTACTTGTTTTAGCACTACCTAAGTTTGACAAAGCATTTTGAGATTGAATGTGATGCCTCAAGAATAGGAATTTGAGCCTTTTTAATGCAAGATAGACGACCAATAGCATATTTTAGTCAAAAAGCTAAGAAGGACAGCTTTGAATTATACGACGTATGACAAAGAGCTTTATATTTTCGTTCAAGCTTTGGAGACATTGCAACATTACCATGAGTCATTGAAACATCTAAAGGGCCAAAGTAAGTTAAACAAGAGGCATGCGAGATGGATGGAATTTATTGATACTTTTTCCTATGTCGTTCGATATAAACAATGTAAGGAGAACGTAGTTGTTGATGCCTTATCAAAGAGGTACGTGAATTTACTTCTTTAAGTGCTAAATGCTTGGGTTTGAGTATATTAAGGATATGTAGGCTAATGATGCAGATTTTTTCTTACACACACACACACACACACACAAAAGACAAGGCAGTGTTTGATAAATTTTATAAGTATGACGGGTATTTATTTAAGAAAAATAAGTTATTTGTGTCTTATTGTTCAGTGAGTAAATTGTTAGTACATGAAGCACATAGTGAGGGCTTAATGGGTCATTTTAGCATTAAGAAAACCTTATAGATGTTGCATGAGCATTTTTGGAGGATTTTGTGGGGGTAAGTGAGGAATTAAACTTTTATTTTCTATACATATCACTCACAAATAGATTGACAAACCGAGGTTGTTGATAGAACATTAGCTAAACTTTTGTACACTATAATAAATAAGAATTTGAAAAGTTTTGGTGGTTTGTTTACCATTTATAGAATTTGCATATAATAGGTTCGTACATTTTACTATTTCTTATTCACCTTTTGAAATTGTATACGATTTTAATCCACTAACTCCATTGGATTTAATTCTTTTACATGTTGATGAAAGAGGTAGTTAAGATGGAAAGAAATACTGAATTGGTAAGGTCAATCCATGAGAAGGTTCAACCTCAAATTGAGAAGAAGAATGAACATTATGCATCTCAAGTTAATAAAGGAAAGAGGCGTATAACATTTGAACCAGTGATTGGGTTTGGGTGCACATATGAAAGAACATTTACCAACTCAAAGAATGCCTAAATTGTATCCTAAAGGAGATGAACCATTCAAAGTCCTTGAAAAGATTAATGACAATGCCTATAAATTGAATCTTCTAGGTAAGTATAATTTGTCTTCTACTTTCAATGTTGTTGATCTTTCTCTTTTTGATGCACGTGAAAATTCGACGTTGAATCATTTTAAAGAGAGAGCATTACGTGTTAAAGATGGACCAATGACAAAATCAAGGGAAAAAAGGATAAGATAGCCATGCAAGGACTTGTCCAAGATATGTGGGCCAAGAGTTCGAGTGCAACGAGTAATATACAAAGTTTCAAGATGGCCATGAAAGAAGAACCAACCTTAGTGCACTTAATTCAAGCTAAGTTAGAAGATACGGAGCCTGGAGTGTAGCCGAAAAGAAGTGCACATGTACAGAGGCAAATGGGTCGGGCTCGCATAAAGGCAAAATTTTTACCTGTAGACAAATCAATTGAATGACGTGCGTATGAAAGAATATACGATGCAAGCGTGCAGTCCAAACATTTGAAGGCAGTTTAATTTTTTCCTTTTTTGTTTAGAACTCTATTTTTTAATGTTTTCTTGATTTTTATGAGTTATTTAGGATTTCTTTGTTATTGCCTATATATATGAATTTATGCAATGTAGAAAAATAAGGCATTTATTGAGAGATTAATAAAAATATAAGATTCTTAATTGAACTAATCCAAACTTATCAAAGATTTTCAACCCTTTCTGCCTTGGTTCTTGGTTCAAGAAGTCATTGGGTCAGGGTTATATAACTCAGATTTTAGCTTTTTGGGGTTCTATCGAATCTTTTGTGGGTTCTATGGTACATCCAGTGAGGAGGTTCACATCAAACAACCAATAAAATCAACAAGTTACTAATTATTGTTTTTAGATGATTAAGTTTAATCAATATTAAACCTTAATTAATCAATCAATCATGTAAATCAAAGTAGTAAAAGGAAAATCAACACCAAATATGGTAATGAAGGAAAACCCTTGAAGAACTCTTAATAGGGATTAAAAACCTCTTGACAAATCTTACCAAAATGATTTAATAAAAAAGATAACTTACAGTTGGTCCAGATACAACTAAACATTAATAGACTTTTAACCACCCAACCCGTAAATCACCAAATAACCTCTTCGATTGTGTCTCCTGTACTTTTGGCAACTTTGGACTTCTTTTCGCTCCGTGTGGATCACCAAGAATGAACATCATTCTTCTCCAACTGGCACTCTAGCTACCTCTCCCCAACTTCAGAACTCTAAAGGATTAATGGTAAAGGATTTGGTTTTTGGTGTTTGATCTTAATGTTTTGATCTTATCGTTGATGTAAGAGCTTTGTGGAATATGATTTTGATATTCAACGGATGTTCTTTTGATTGAAATAAAAGCTCAACCAATTGTAAAAGATGCTTGGGACTAATTATGGCTTGGGTATATAAGATGAAGTGTTTAAAGTTGTATGGGATTCTGAAAAGTCATATAATCGCGACCAAGATTGTTGTCGGATATCACAATCGCTCGAGCGACTTGTTCGTGGCTAAGGAACACTCCATCTACTGCTCGAGTTCCCATGGTACGACAGCGAGTAGTAAAGTCTCTGAAAAAGACGCTCGAGCGCTTAATGTGCGGATAGTGAGCATTTTTGCAACTATTTTTTCTCCTTGTTCCATATTTAACTTCTTCAACACATATTTCCAACCCCGACTCTTTGAATCCAATTATAACTCAATAAACTATGATTTTGGACTCGAAAATCGCTGACACATTTTGGACATAACAAACTTCCCTTTTGGATTATGTGACAAAATCATATATATTTCAACAATACGCTCGACACAACTTAACATCTATCAACTCAAAGACTTAGTACCCCAACTTCAACTCAACAATTTGTCATACATGTTTCTTGAAATACATGAAATCATATTATATTTGTAAAAGCAAGAAGAAACTCACATTAAAGCATATAACTAAGTTATATGAACAGTGCAAGTAAAACATGAGCAACACCAAAACATGTAACACTGTGTATCAGTAACTTATAAACTAAAATATGACAAATTGAGATAGATACATCAATAGCCTAACTAGAAACTAAAAATATGATATTGATATTATGCAAAACACTTAGCATAATATCAATAAAGCAAAACATCAAATCCAGCTAGTTATATTATCAATTAAAAATATTTATCCCCCTTACTCAAATATAAAAAAACAACTAACTACTCCCCCTCGCTCATATACTACTCACCTTCATGAAATACTTACCTTCCTAAAGAAAATACTAATCTCTCCCACTTTTTGTCACGAATAACAAAGGAAAACACGTAGTAGAATCATGAATAACACAGCGAGAAATGAGTGAAAACTATGCAAACCATGAGATGAGAGAATTTTTTTTTTCTTTTACAAAGTAACATCTTTTTCATGGATTTTTAAATATAATATCATGTCTTGAAAGCTTAAATCACGTGATCGCATGAATAGTTAATTTGCTTACTTATACAGGTATAATTCATAAATAGTTAACTTTTCCCACACAACTTATTTTAAACTTATATCAAGTAAATTTTGTAAGCAACCCATGTGTAAAAAGTTCTTCTATAAGCAAGATTCAAAATCTTAAATCAGTGAAAAATGATATTAAAAGAAAACATTGGTGAATGAATATTTAACTCAAATTATGAAAGTCAAACATAATGGTACTGGGACCTTTTAATCTAAAAGCTCATATTTATTTTTCATTGTACAACTTTTTCTTAATCCCTCTATCTATGAACATATATAATTTTTTTTATCTTATGTGCAAGTTTTTTTTTTGATTAAGCTTACTATATAACCTTGTAATGAGTTTTGAGTCGATGACTCTCAAATCATATGACCATAGGTACAAGTTTTTAGATTACCCCACAGGCTAAATTACTCGAGTCATAAGGGATGCGAAGAAAAGTATAAGATATATCTTACTTTTCTTATTGATACATAATTTAAATATTTTGAAGCACAGATCTTTTTCTTTTAGGGGAATACTCTAGAGCTCAATAATTTTTTTTTTCTTTTAGGGATTTGCTAGAGTTTAGATCTCCTAGTTAAAGGTCAATTAATATTCAAGGTCACTTCATGACATCGATGACAGCTATCTCAAATCTCACACACGCGGTCAAAACCCACTTACAAAGCTTAATGTGTGTAGTGCAAATGATACATGAAACAATCTATACCAAATATTCCAAGCAAGTTCTAAACAAAGTTGTAGTGAGAGGATTTGTAGCAAAATTTCTTGCTAACTCTTTGATCTGTTTGCATCAGATATGGATCTGTAATAGGGATCAAGTTTCCTCAGGGACTCAATAGCATTAGACCTGGGGTGAACTACACTTGCCAATTCAGATGTTTATGAGCCGAAGCTACTACTTTTAGCTTCTGAGTAAAGCCAAATGTGCATTAGTGAATAGAAGTTATTGTAATATTCATTTATACGTTTTTGTGCAAAAAAAAAAAATTTCCAATTTAATGGTTTAGCCTACTTAATATGTTAGGTCAAAATTCATAGTCAAGGAGCTGTTTGGAAACATTTAAGAATCAAATTATCAATCCAAGTTAAATTTGCAGTCTGTTTTTGACTTGTTTGGAAGGTTTTTTCACCTATCTAATTCTTTATTATTTCGGAATAATAGGCCAGTTTAGTCTAATTGTCTCCACTGAAAAGCTAGAAGTCGTTTTAGTTTTAGTTTTAGTTGGACAATAGGTGCGATGAGGCCCCTAGTTCAAGTCCAACAGATTTCTTGTCATTATGTGTTTATTTCTATAACAAATGATTTCTTGGTACAATAAAATAGTTGATGAATGCAAATATTATGTTTTGGTGCTTATATATTCTTTTATGAAGTCACGGTTGAAATCAAATGTTGGCATTTAATGTAATGTTTTGAGTAACCTTTTGTCTGTTATTTGATTGATTTTATCTTCTTTTCCCCAAGCACTTACAATCTCTCTCTATCTCCTCTTCCCGTTTCTTGCATGCAGAAATCTAAAGGAAAAAAGTTTAATTTCTGAATTTATTCTTTACAATTGGAAATGGAGGATGATATGAGATTGATGCTAAGTTGTACCAGACTGGAGGCTCGTTGGTTATTAAGGAATGCTATACCACGTCTAATTGTCTAAGGACTTATCCCCAAGTTTCTATGTTATTACTAGTCTATTGGTCTTGAGAGTCCTACTTTCTTTTGTTTCTTTGAAATGGCTTCAACCAAACATGAAACATGCTATGAATGTTTTGTTTTCGATTGGTGATTTGTCACTTTTTCAAATGTTGGCAGTTTTGTTTTTCACTTTTTGTCACTTTTTTGAATGTTTGTCACTTTTTGTGAATTCATGTCACTTTTTTAGTGTTTGTCACTTTTTTCTATTATCTTTTTTTATTGTTTGTTATTTTTTCTGTCATTTTTTTAGTTAAAAAGTGATATTAAAAGTGACATTATACTTACCTTTTTATTAAAAAGTGATACAATGTCACTTTTTTTAAAAAGTGATACAATTCACCCAAAAAAGTGATCGGGGTTTCATCACTTTTTTAGTGTTGTCACTTTTTTGAGTTTTTATCATTTTTTAAAATTTTTGTCACTTTATTGAACTTATTCCAACGTTTTGATTTGAGTTTTGTCACTTTTTTTAGTCATCACTTTTTAAATTTATCACTTTATTAAACTGATTCTAAGGTTTTGATTAGTATTTTGCCACTTTTTGAATGTTTATCATTTTTTGGAATCTCTGTGCCTTTTTGTAAAATATGTTACTTTTTTAATAACAAACATCACTTTTTAATGAAAGCGAGATTGTAGTGACACAGTATTTTTTTTACTTTCAAAATACTTTTCATATGATTTTTCGACCCTTAATTTTAAAGGTATTTTTGTAAGTTGTTCAATTTAAAAACTAATCATTCAACATATCTACATGATCTAATCCATAATCGTCCACTAGATATACATTCATCAAATAAATACGTTCTTACATTATATTTAATATTATATATAAACATATTTCAAATTTCTAGCATTTAAGGATGTCCAAACTAATTTAGACAAATGGATTGGAATAATTAAATAATTAAATAACACAATTAATCAATTAATTTTATTAGCAAGTTCATTTAATCAAAATTATATTTTAATTTATTATCGAGTTAGAGTCTAATTCCAATTCAGCATAGGACAAGTTTATTTAATTGAAATCATTTTTTTTATTAATTTTTAAAATTAAATTTTAATTAAATACCAAATTATAGTCCAACTCCAATTCCAAAATTATAGGGAGTGTTTATTTAATTAGAATCAAATTTTAATTAAATACTAATTGGAGTCCAGCTCTAATTCCAAAATTTTCAAGCGAATTAAATCAAAATTTTAATCTAGGTGAAAACTTCTAAATAAAATTCAATTTACGGTCAAAATCTTAAGTTTAAGTTAAAATAAAAATTTAAAAATAATTAAAAAAAACTAGTGGATTCTAAATAAAATTTTGATTTGGTCAAAATTGAAAATATACGTCAAACCCTTTTCAAAAAAAATAAAATAAATTTAAATCCTTTTTAATAATTACATTAAAAACCCCTTTTGAAAAATTGTATTCTAACCCAATTTTAAAATTATAAACAGGGCCTTCCAATTTCGTAAATTACAAAAAATACCCCTTCATTAAAATTTCAACTTGAACACGAACTAAAATTCGAGTTAGGGGCTAGCAGTTTCATAAATTGCAAAGGAAGCACCCACCCCCCAAATCAACACACCTAAATCCTCAAATCCTCCCATCACTTCCTTGTGGCACCGCCAATGGTCTGCGCTGCTATGTGTGGATGAAATGGTGCATTGCCACGGCAAGAGTAGAAGCGCACAACACTGCTGCAATCACTAGCAGTAGCAGCGCTTGACGCTGCCAATGACAACAAAGATGACAACAGCACACTTCTGCCATGCCAACGACATTGTCTTTTCGTCGAAGCAACCTACATCTTTTCAACCCACTTTTGACCAAAAATTAGTTTTCTTTTCCAAAATAAATTTCAGAGGATGAAAATCAATTTTCTTAAAAACTAAAAACAATAAATCAACAACAATCAACTGTTGATTGTTCTAAGATTCAAAAATAATTTCTAACAAATACAAAGTCGGTTCTGATACCACTATTGAAAATTTACCTGTACATGCACAGCAAAATTTAAAAATAATTTTAATTCCCTTCGAGGATCGTTTTTGTATTTAGATAGAAATCATGATTAGAATTATACATTTATTAAATTCTTCAAACTCATTTGAGAAACTTGATCACGAATAATTACAATCTTGCCAAACCTTTGCGAATCACGATTTTCCACATCATAGATGTCTAATTGTCCAGTATCTAATGATAATCCACACATGCGAACAAGAATGAAAGATTAAAGTTCCTCTTTCTTGTTCGAACAAGATTATAATACTGTGAGATATGTATTATGGTTTCTCAAAGCCTAACTGCTTATTAATCGATGTTTAAGTGGACCGGAGACATCCATTAAACATAGGTCTGCCCAATAGTTAATTAGTTTAATTAATTGACTTTTAGGGTAAGTCAATTAATTAGATTAATTAACTTAAGATCATTAATAAACAATCCAATTAATTAATTCTACAAATATCCAACATTTGTCGATTAATTAATTTATAATATCATTCTTCCGGTTCACGTTTTTGTATGTGATGCATAGGTTCTAGATCACTATGTTGAACAACAAGAATTATTATTTTGATCTAATTAAAAATAAGATAAATTAAAACTGCCATTTAATTTATAATTAATTACATACATTGTCTCAAATTGACATCTAGAAATGTGTCAAATAATACATATGATGGAACACTAAATCAGATTTGTCCATTTACTATGAAACTATAATCCCTTCATTAAAATAATCCGATCAATTATGATATATGGAAGTATGTCAATCTCGATTATAAATCATATCTTTTATCTCACTCTTAAGTTACTAATAGTTGAAACTCTTTTCGATTTACATACTTACCTTGGCCAAAGATTTTGATATCAATTTATCCGAATGAAATATAGATCATAATTTCTTAACATATAACATTACAATAAAAATGGGCTTTGACAACACTTAAAATACAACATTCATTGATTGAATGTTGTTAAAAGAGGGATTTTTGGCAACGTTAACCGAAGGTTGCAAAATGTCACTTTTCGCAACGTTCATTTGAAAGTTGCAAAAGTGATCTTTCGTAACTTTTAAATGAACGTTGCGAAAAGTGACATTTCGCAACGTTCGCTGACCGTTGCGAAAAGTGAAACGTTCGTTGACCGCTACGAAAGGTCACTTTTCGCAACGTTGAATGAACGTTGCAAACGCTGGCCGTTGTGAAAAGTCCCGCACCTCCTCAAAATCAAATTATTTGACATTAGCCCTCATTTTTCCATCCTTTCGTCTCTTCTCTTCTCCTGTCTCCGCCTCCTCTTCTATCGTTGCTTCCCCTCACTTACACACACAAAGTCATTGCTTTCCTTTATCTCTACTCGACACCACGACTACTCTATCTCCAACTCTGACCGGACCAACGACCAGGCGACAGCCTCATTTCTTTAGGCGACTTCTTCTCTTTGGAAGAAGAAAATGATGGAGACGAAGATAATGACTCCGAGACTGAAAAAGACCATAACCACTTCGAAAACCTGCAACTCGAAGATTGCTGATGGGTATTGATACTAGTAGGTTTCGCGAATTTCTTCCTTTTTAGCTGATTTTGTGTCTGTTTGATGATTTTGGGGTTTTCTGGAATGCAAAAATTGAAGGGCCAAGTGTAGTATTTTTTAACCAGTTAAATTTTCTCGATGATTTCTGTTGTATTTTCTTGATGATTTCTGTTATATTCATTCTTAGCTCTACAGATTCTAATGGCTCTTCGAGATCTTTTATAAGACTGCTAATTCCTTCATTATCTGATCCCTCCAGCTTCATCCTTACCATTTCAATTATAACCTTTACTACCATGTAAGCACCTGCGGATTTTATAGACACGAGTCAGGGACCAGATCTAAAAGAAGGATTCATAAGAGTGACACAATACGAGTAGAATAGGTTAGAAAAGGAAGAGTAATCAAAACTAACATAGAAAGGTTAGACATTTGTTGTGTTTGAAGTTTACGTAGAGGTTATTATCCTTTGTTCTGGTTTCTATTAAGAGATGGGCCAAATTTACCTAATTGTTTTGAGCTCAATGGGTCATAAAGTATTCATTTTTCATTTCAATAGTCATGAGTATGAGATGATTGTGGCGGTAATCTGGAAGCCTATCAATGATACTGGAAAAAATTGCCGTCATGTCTTCAAGGTTTTTCTTGTTTCTTGTTTACGGAGAAGCTGTATGTTTTGTCATTGAAATTCTTGTTTTATTTTTACTATAACTTCTTGGGGACTTTCCTATCTATTCCTCCATACTCTCTCCAGACCCCTCTACAAATTGAAGAGAGCAGTATTTTTTGCTTTTACATATTTCTGAAAAAAAAATCTAGGAAATATAATTTTTAAATTAGTTTTTCCGACCCCCATTTTTTTGTGAATTGATGGTGACCTCTGTTTTACCTCATCCTGTTGTATGCATTCGCTGTTCTTTTTGGCATCTAGCATTCT
>CAIGRQ010183801.1:859-11118 GCA_903798375.1 Fraxinus sp. D2006-0159
TAAAAAAAAAAAAAAAATGTATTACATTTTGAATATTATCTTTATTGTCTAATTTGAAATTATTTTTTACATAATTCTGTCTCACCCCCGCTAAACTATAATCCTGGATCCACCCATGCACATAATTCTATACAAACCTTGTATTTTGTAAAGGGTGAAAAACATTTGGAAAAATTTGTAAAATTCCACAGGACCATATCGAGTAAAGAGATTGCCTAAACACTACAAAATCGAGTTGTAGTGTCCCTTTCGACTTTCGAAAATAGATCAAAATAATTCTGATCAAACAAACCAAGTGAAAATAAAATAAAATATAATATAACTGCTCTTAGAAAAGAAGACAAAAAGAGATGGACCCTACAACCTTGGATTAGTATCTGCTTATTAGGGGAAAATTACACGTTTGGTGGGCCTATTCGGTCAAAACCCACCCACCATCGACGTTGATGCTACACATTTTTTTTAAAATTCATGTTTAATTAATTATTTTTTATTCGATCCAAGTTTCAACGCATGTTAGCAATGTACCTAAGAGATTTCCAAAGTCCGAGCAAGGTGGACTACACGGACATATTATTTATATAGGTCATTGCAACATCGTTTCCAATATAATCATTCTTAAAAAGTAAATTTCACCATTGAACTTTGATTGAAGTTTCATTTGAATCATTAAAGGATATCGAAACTTTAGGGTCAGTTTGATTGCAAGAGTGAAACTTAGGTGGAAAGAAAATGAATTCCAGGGAATTAAATTGTCTATAATTATTTTTTCGGGAATTGTCAATTAATTGTGTTTGATTGGTATAATTCTTCACCTGAAAAATGTTGAAATTTTGGATCTTTTTTTGTTAGTTTGCCTTTATTTTTCATGAAAATTATCTATTAAAGGGAAAATTTTGTTTACAATTGTCTATGAAATTTGTTTTCATTGCTATATTTTTTTTTTAAAAAAGGGTCATTTTCCCACCAAAATTGTGGAAAAACAAATTCATTGAAAAGAAGGAAAATAGTGCCATGTGGGGGGTTGGGGGGAAAATGAATTCCATGGAAAATAAACAACATCAAAGAGGCCCTTAATTTAATTTTAAATGTCATCACTTCATCACATGGGAAACTAAATTAATGAAAATTAATTAATTCACAAACATATAAAAACGAATCCCTTAACTAATCTTTGTATCGTATTTAAACTTCTATACATGAGATTCATGTCCCGAGTTGCAGTTAATCCATTTAGGCAGGGGACGAAGGCAGCAAAACATGATTGTAAAAGGCAAAAACCACCTGTAGTGATCAGATTACTTTGTATCTGGCCATTGGATCAAATAGATCCCCTCCCTTCATTTCTATGTATTTTATCTATAATAGTTTTAGATTCTGTTATTTGTACATTAAAATTGTATATAAGAGGTTACATAATATGATGTGGAGTAAAAAAAAATGGATTGAAAAATTGATTGTGATTTAAATTGTCAAATGATTGAGTGTCTATGACATTATGTAACTCATGATGTACATGTAATTAGGGCTGGACAAACTCCGAACCGAACCGAACTCAAATCAAACTGAACCGAATCAAGCAGGTTTCCTTAAGTTAAATACCCGAGCGTGTATCTGAATCGAGAATCGACTGATTTGGTTCGATTCTCGGTTCTAGACCAAGAATAGAAGAACCAAATCTCTCTATTTTTTGTAATTTCTTATCTTAAATAATTCAAATTATTTGATTTTTAAAAAAATAAATTTGTTAACTAATTAATTTACAGCCAAGTCAAATTTAATCAAATTGACCTAAGTTTTACACAAATCTCTTATTCTATCGTATTGTCGTTTCTGCTATTCTATTATTGTGAACTCGCCATCTTCCTCTTCCTGTGATTTTAATAGTCAAATTTATAGAGAATTCAACAAAGAGTGATGCAAAAGATATCACGAGATTGTACTCCGTTATTTTGTAAGAGTTAAGATTGAATATATCATTGTCGAATTAATGTAGCGTTGTTGTAATATAAAAAAATTAATTATTGTACAGAATTTGGGAATCGAATAGAACTGAATCGAACTGAACCAAATGGAACCGATCTCGAACGGTTCCATAATTAAATTTGGACCTGACAGTTCCATTTACTAATACTCGAAAATTCGGGTTTGGTTCGGTTCTCTTTAAAACTAAAACCATGCCAATGCCTAAGAAAATCGAACCAGACCATGCCCAGACCTACATGAAACAATTGTCATAGTCTTATATAGTTCATCATAAACAAGTAGTGGGATTGAGGCAAACAATTGTATACGATTGTAAGAGTTTTTCTTCAAGTTATAAAAGCAATTCTTCCAAACTCTGCCCAGTTTCTGTTATTCTGCATTTTGTCCATTTTTCCTAAAGGGCTTGCTTGGGAGTTCGGCGTTCCAATTATGAGCCTTTTTTAAAGTGACGATTTTGAGCGTTTATGAGCGTCTCGATTATGAGTGGTTCTAGTAGCAAGTTTTAAAACAAACCAATCCATACTTTGGAGTTATTATCAATCAGTTCTAAAAGTTTTTTAAAAAATAAAATTACATGTATGTCCATTAGTGAGATTTTAAGTTTATGATTTCTTGTATGAAATTTTTTACTTTTAAGTGATATTTTGCTTACATGTAATTTTTTTTTACATATAAGTTAATATTTAATTTAAAAAGTTAAACACTTACTTAAAATTTTACGTTAGTGTTTCTTAGTTATAAATAAACTTTATAATTATAAGTTAATTTTGTATTTTTAAATAATTTTTACACGCAAGAGAACTTTTTACTTATAAGTAACTTTTTATAATTTATAAGTGATATTTTGTCTTATGGGTAAGATTTTTACACAAAAATAAATTTTTTTATCTTATAAATAATATTTTAATTATAAGTAATTTTAAAATTATAATATATATATTTTTTGCTAGTAAATAATTTTTTGGTTAGTATATTTTTATTTATAAGTTACTATTAAACAAAATATGTTTGTTGAAAATAATGATTTTATAAAGGGTAAAATTAGAAGAGAATTTGAGAAATGGCAAATACTCGTCGATATGATGTGTTGAGAGAACCGATCAAAATTATACTACACTATTTTTGAGTAATTTTTAAATCATTAAAAATCGGCGCCCAAAAAATCTAATAAGCACCAATTCTTCCAACCTCTCATAAACGATGCCACCAAAAATCGATGAAAATAGAACTCTCAAGTAGGCTGTACGTCTTCAAGTGCAACAACTTAACATCAAAGGTTAAATTAACGATTGTGTCAAAATCTGATTTAACGAGTTTCCTACAAGTGTTGAAAACTTTGAATTGTTACGGTCGCGCAGAGCTAAAAGTTAGTTGGAAAACTCTAAGCCCGTGACACTTGGTTTAAGCAAATTTTTAACATGCTGTGACGAGTAAATTCTTTTACTTTATAAATAAGTATGTTGGGCTATGATGTCAAACCTAGCCTTCTGGGCTATGATGATATATAGGCCTTTAAGGTCAGTGTATTAGTCTGCTATTGCATAATAATTTCATGAGTTGGCCAAAAATTTGAACCCGATATAAATTGCTTAAATTGTGTTTCAAATTGAAAATAAAATTCAAACTCTAATACTGGCCAATCCATGTCTGTCAACTTGTACTAGTGCCTTAACATGTCGTGGTAGGTCAAGTGATCCATATACCTGATATCATCGATGATACATGGTTTCTTTTTTTGTAAATGTGGGGGATTGTATCTCCGTCGAAGAATACGATGTCTGCAATACGTCTAAGTAAGCTATGAATAACCTACGGTCCTTCTCCTCTAGTGATGCAGTGAAAAGCCACTGTAGAATCTGACTCAGCCCAAATTGTTGAATAACCCAGTCCTTGAGCTAGTAAAATCCCATAAAAAATAGCCTGGAGATCTACCTCTAATATCATACATGGTCCATATGAAGCTGAGAAGCTCTGATAGAGTGTCATGTGTGATCTATGATGATGTCTCCCCTACTCGCATAACCATCCTTGAAGCATCCATCAGTATTGATCTTGACATATCCGATCGATGGAGTGCGCCACCAAACTAGAAAAAGAGGAGATGGGGAAGGGGGTCCATAAAAATACCAAATATGGGTGTAAGTGGCAAAATTCCCTCGCCAATGCACCGCTCAAAACAGTCCTCCCATATGAAAAAAAAAACAAAAAAGATCATGCGATAGACCATCCAAAGTTGAGAAAGCCCTAATACATTAACCTGCGTGGTCTTTGATGACGCATTCCCCACTCGTAAAGCCATCCTTGACATATCCATCAGTATTGATCTAGACAGATCTAACTAATGGAGTACGCCACCAAACTAGAATAAGGGAGATGGAGAAGGGGGGTCCATAAAAATACCAAATATGGGTGTAAGTATCAAATCCCCTCGCCAATGCAACATTCGAAGCAGTCCTCCCATATGAAAAAAAAAAAAAAGATCATGCGATAGACCATCCATGATATGTCTGGCTACCATGCGAATCTCCCTATACTTCGCATCATTTCTTGTGGTCCATGGATACCAAAATATCAGTAGAGGAATGATAATAAGAATGTGTCCACAACGAACATACTGTCCAGAATACCTCCTTCTTTGGAATCTTTGTCCGACTCCCTCTCTTGAACTCATAGGTATCTGAAAAAATTCTCAAGATGCTGTCATACCTAATTGGAGATGCTATTGCCATGAAAATATGACTGATAGTCTCACTCTCGGAACAACACTGGCAGCAAGAAGCGAACGACATCCAATTCTCCCATGAATAACCACATCTACTAGAATGAGGTCGTGTCATAGTCTCCAGCAGAAAAATGAGACAATGACGGAAAAAGTGAGCTCTACAGTAATCGGTATGAATTCGATATTGGCATCCCGAACGTATAAGCTGCCATACTGACTTGGTAACGAAACTACCATCTGATGTATTCCGCTAAAAAATTCGATTCGAGGCTTCGTACATAAAGGTATAGCCCTTATCTGCTTCACCATAATAGAAAAGAGAACCGTAATAAACGTCCAATATGACATCCAATATCATCATAGAAATCATGCACCCTCGTAGATGTGTACTGTCTGTGTTGGAATATGGATGCCAATGTGGTCTTACCCATCCGGCAATCATGTCAAAAGAAAATATGACCTACTTTAAGGTGCCATGCAATGTGTGCCTCTGTCCGAGGCTCAACTAATTTCAACCTCTTTCGGATAGGAGAAGTTGAGTAGGGTACTGTTGTGAATAAATGATATGTCCTCATACAGTACTTGCCATGTAATAACTGAGCCCAAAGATATCTCTGAGAACGGGACAGCCACTAGAGTTTCATGGAGAAGGTGTCCATCACATCCTATAATCTCTTAAAGCCTAGACCATCCTCATCAGTAGGAAGGCAAACCAATGTCTATTTCGAAAGATCTAGTCACTAGAAGGTTTGTTGAAACTTCGATTGAATTCTTTAAAAAAGAAAATTATTTTTCGCTGTTTGATCTCTTTCAATCTGTTTAGATCTGGTATTTTTAAAACCTTTGATCTAAACATATTGAATGATCTTGCCTAAGTGGCTGTTCTTGGTTAGAAAATCGTTTTTTGGCTCAAATATTTGGAGTTTCTTATTTCGATATGGGTTAAAACCAAAATTTGGAAAACTTCCGAAAATTTTTGGTGAAACTTATATTGAAATCTGCAACCATTAATCTTGTGTGGTCTATTTTTTACTTCTTTTCACATTTGTGTTGCTTATGGTGGTCAATGCTTTACCACCACCCTGATCTGTAAACTCTTAATCTTTACTCTTCCCTACTATTACTGTTTTCATTATCTTTTGTCCTTAATTGTGATAAGTTACACGAAATTAATTTGGTGTTATCTCTACGTACACTTTAAGATACTCTATAATATTTGAAATTCCTAAATCTAGGGATAGCAAAATGGCTCGTCGGCTCTGGCTCGACCCGAAAAAAGCTCGAGCCCAGCAGCCTCGTGGCTTGGTGGGGCCGAGCCCCATTTTCGGGCGTCGGCTCTAGTTGGGCCGGCCCATGAGCCTTATAAAAAAAAAACTTAAGTTCCACTTCTTTTTTAAAAAAATCTTAGCTGTAGTTTTTTTATATGTTAATATTTAATTATTATTTATAATTAATTTTTTTTAAAAAAATTAGATTTGTTACAAATTTAAAAAAAAAAAAAAAACGAGTCATCTCAGGCCGCGGGTCTATCCCTAATTTTTTGACCGAGCTTTTTGTTCGGCTCTGCTCGGGCCAAAAAAATTTGATGTATTTTTATTCGAGCCAAGTTCGAGCATAAAGTTTCGACTCTCGGGTGAATTAGACGGATGGCTAGCATCCCGAATAGACGTATGTCCTTCCAGCAAACAATTATTAGCCTCCTCGACGACCCTCGGGTGAGTATTAGATATTTTAGATTTATATTGTATGTAGTTTTATAATTTTATCACATGATCATTAACAAGTTGACGCGTCGATGGAGGAGGAGGGTCGAGGTTTTGTGCGTGAATTAGCCGTTATGCATACTCCATGAGACCAGATGTCCTATTCTGTCCCGGATCGAGATCGGGTATGAGAATTGAATATAATTTATTGATTATCGTTTTGTATGAGTTAGCCTATTTTAACTAAGTTAATAATTTTTAATGTTATTTGTATAGGAGTGCGGTCCAATTGATCGACGATCATCTCTACCACCGAGGGGATCGCCTCCACCTTCGATGGGATCACCTCCACTGCCGACGAGATCTCATTTTCCTCCATCTAAGCACCTCCCTCGTGGATCTCCTACACACAGTGATCGTATGTCCTTCTGGCTAGATATATGGCAAATATGAGAGAGGAGTTCGGTGCACTATGAGGGGAGGTAAGGACGTTGTGGCAAGAGATGAGCGGGGGGATATTGAGTTTACATCAAGATATTGCAGTGCTCTGCAGCCATGTATCAAACCTTGAGGTGGAGGTCATAGCGCTCCCAGATGATATAGCAAGATTCCGAGGGGGTGATAAATGAGGCGACGGAGAGGGTGATAGACGGGGCTATAGAGAGTGTGATCGAGAAGGTGATGGAGATTGGGGCCACTCCCCGTTGGGGCAAGATGCTGCAGTTTGGGTGGAAGCAGAGGTGGCTCCGATGATGGAGGTGGAGGTGCCCGTGGCTGAGTCGTTGGCGAAGGGGGTGCCCGAAATGGACGGCGGGGTGCCCCGATGACGAAGGAGGGGATGACGAAGGTGGAGGAGAGGACGCCGATCGTGATAAAGGGTAAGAGACGTGTTGTTGACATAACGGAGCAGGTGGTCGGCAAGAAGTTGAGATTACCGTCATAATACATCTATCTCCCTTCATGGCTGAGGCAAAGAGGAGGACATTCGTCGATGGTATGTACCCCACTCTCTTCCGGGATGTGGACCATGCCAAATGGAAAGCGTTCGAGATGGAGTGGAGAAGAAGTATGTCGGGGTAAGTATTTTACAATTTCAGTGAAGTATGCTATACTTACTCATCTGTGCTTTATTTAACATTTTTTCTATTTCTTTTTTCAGATATAGCTGCACGGTAGGGAGAGGAAGATCTCGAAAGCTTATAGGTAACTTCATGACATCACCACATAGGGAACTTGGTTCGCCGACGATATAAGTGAAATAGTTATATTGTTATTTATTATGTATATATAATATTTTTGTTTATCAAATGAAATAACTCCCTCTATTTTTTTATTGTTGTTTCCTAATGTAGCACATCGACTTGGCTATGGACTTATTATGTGATCGAGCTAAAAGATATCCAAAATCATTCGACATTTCGGCCAGCTCATATTGAGTACCGAGTTCGTACGTTCCATTACCATTGAGCATCGGTCGTTTCAACTTATGGGTAATGAGTACGTGTTGCCCGAATATATGGTCGAGTGGGTCGTAGGGATGTGGGCGAGTGTCGGGGAAAAGCCATGGAAGGGTTGTATGTATATATATACATTCTAGTTATTGTGAATCATCACTGCATTGCCGATGAGATCGTCTTAGCTGATTCCACTATATATGTGTACGACTCCAACTATTCCTGTTTGACACAAGGCCAACTCGAACATAACTTGGAGCCGGCGGCTGTGATCGTTCCCTTGATGGCTGTCCGAGCCGGTGTGATTGTGAAAGACAGACTAGCAATCGTGTAGGACACAACGATGGCGAGACAATCGAGATCGTATGTATTAAACATTGTATATTTAATTGTTTATTGATTTATCAAATATTTGCACTCTAGGTCCCTCAACTATAATTTTGTACAATTTGATCATCCATTTCACAACGATACCATTACATATCGATCTAATTGTCATTTAAGGGAATCTGACTTGTACAAAATTGACGAGTATGCCTTCTTGCTTCATACCTACCGTACCTATGCAATCGAGAAAACTCTTCGATGGATGGTATTCTAGACTTACGTGGACTTTCGGACTACGCGGTTCAATTTGAAATGGCAACAAAACTATTTAGTGAGAGAATATAGGTTTCGTTAGGTAGAGGAAATATAGTTTCAGCATACGCTGCTCTCCAATAATTCGCCATGTAATAAGAAGAGCATAATGTTCTCGCTGCAAAACCTTTATACATAGTCACCGGGACTGCATGCTCACATGGAAAACTCTCCGACTAAAATCGACGATAAGTACATATGTTATCAGTCAAGTCCACCATGTATGCCACATTGCATGCACATTTCACGGAGAAGCGCAACTCATCCAGTGGTTCCACATTCGACTTTCTCGCAAGCTTTACAGCATTGAAGAGTTTATCCTCTTGAATCGGGGCTAGCACGCCGTGCAACTTTGTGAGTCCGCACGTCGATCATAAAACTACTACTATAACTTGTTACGAATGCTCTCAATCATTGCGAGGATTGGTAACTCTCGATCCTTCTTGAATAATGCATTGAGAGACTTCGCATTGTTTGACGTCATGTTGTATCGACGTCCTGAAAAATGTGATCACACCTAGTATTCTATCCCCATTTTTGTCAAATACTCCCATGCCAGTATTGATTTATTTCTTATTTTCACCATGAACTTATTACACTCTTCAACACTATAAGCTTCGGTCACTCTCCTAAACAATGAAACGATGTCTTTACCCCGATACTTAGTCTTCAAGTTGCCTTGTATATGATACATGCAATATACATGATGTGCCTCAGGAAAGATTTCAGCTATACCATTTATTATAGATGGTCCTCGATCAGTTACAAGGATATGGTTCTCGACTTCCCATATTACTTTCCTCAACTTTGTAAAGAATCAACGAAAGCAGGATGATAAATTTAGATGTTGACATCTTGATATGTAACAATAACTAACTTGCCTTCTTATCTAGCTTTCAAAGTTGTACCATCGACTAGAATTAGGGGTCGCATATGGATGGAAACGGGGCGGGTTGGGACAACCTTTCCCGCCCCGCCGGCAATTACCCACCCCGTTAGCCGTTTAGGGTAGGGGGAGGCCCTTGCCTCGTTTACAACCCCTTTTAATTTATTTTATTAAGTTTTTGATAATTCATTAGGCTGAGACAATAATATATTTTTTAAGCTTTCCTTATTTTTAAAAGTTAAATTATTCAAATATATTTGGTAAACTAAGATTTTTATTATTTGTCATATTTTTTAGATATTTTAGTTGCTATTTTCTATTAGAACTAATGAAATTTCATGAAATCTTCCATTTAAAATATTGAATTCTAAAAAAATATTCAACGGGGCGGGGCACACATTACACATCCCCGTTCTCACCCCGAACCCGACCCGAGGAAAAGTTATCTGCCTCGTCCCTGACCCGAATACCTGGTTAAGCGGGTAATCCCCGCGCCCCTTCGGGGTGGGCCCCACATGTATCGAGTTTGTCGAGTTTTTCTGCAATCTTTCAGGTCGCATCGCATTTCGAAATCCTGGAATGCATAGTCCAAGAGCCATGAAGAAAAACTTAAAACAATTCTCACCCACCGTCTCAATAAAAAAGGTCGAGTCAAGATTACTTGTTTTCATGTTATGGCAATATCTGACCGATTTATCATAGCTTTATTCGGTCGAGCCCATTAAATCTTCCACGCACATTTTTGGCCTTCCAAGCCTTCTGGTAGCTCACGATCACTCCATACTCTCAATGGATGTTGTTAATGATATTTGAAGATTTGTAGATCGTTTGTTAGTTCTGATACTTGTTGATAGGAATGTAAAATGCAT
>CAIGRQ010183873.1:0-14355 GCA_903798375.1 Fraxinus sp. D2006-0159
ACCTTTGCAGCTTCTACAATACAACTTGAAGTCTCCTCTACAACAAACTTTGTCAATGGAGACACATAAACTGGTACTGAAAGAGGCGTAGAACTCTCAAATAATGGGAAAATCTAGAGATGGTAATAGGAAATGAAATATCAGAAGTTCTAATGAACGCTCAGAATGATGTAGAAGGAACAAGCCAATCAGATAGAACTATACCTCAGAATGCAGGCCATCAAATGATTACCTGAGCAAAGCTTGAATTTTTAAACCAAAAATCTATACTGCTATGGCATTGGATGAACTGGTTGTAGTTGAGCCAACTAGTACTGATGAAGCCTTAACAAGCGACTGCTGGTTGAAGGCAATGCAAGAAGAGTATAGTGCTGTTATGAAAAATGAAACATGGAGCTTGGTACCACCAAAGGTTGGAATAAAAGTCATTGGTAATAAATGGGTTTTCAAGTTGAAACATAATGCAAAAGGAGAGGTGATAAGGCCTAAGGCAAGACTTGTAGCCAAAGGTTTTCTTCAAACCTCTGGTGTCGATTTTAGTGAAACTTTCAGCCCTGTGATCAAGGCTGCCACTCTAAAAATTGTCCTAACACTTGCTTTTTCAAGGAATTGGTAGATAAGGCAAGTAGACTTTAATAATGCCTTCTTGAATGTAAGCTTGACTGAGGTTGTTTATATGAATCAACCATAAGGTTTTGTCAATGAAAAACACCTTGGATGTGTCTGCCAACTTAAGAAGGCCTTATATGGACTTAGGCAAGCTCCTAGAGCCTGGAATGACAAATTAAAACATACTCTGCCGGAATGGAACTTCAAACAGTCAAAGGCTGACAATTCCTTATTTTTCTTAACAAAATGAGCTGATATATTGTTTACTTTGATATATGTGGATGATATTGTGATTACAGGTAATAATACTCAGCAATTACAGGAGTTTATAGACAAATTAAACTTCAGTTTTGCACTTAAGGATATGGGAAACCTGAGACAATTCCTGCGAATTGAAGTTGAAAGAGATGATGCTAGTTTATATCTGAGGCAAACCAGATACGTCATTGATTTACTAAAAAGGTATGACTATGTAAATCTAAAGCCTGGCCAAACTCCTATGGATACAGGAAAATTAATCTCCAAGACCGACGGGCAAGCAATGAAAGATCCTACCTCCTATAGAAGTGCAATTGGTGGTCTTCAATATCTTGTTCACACCAGACCAGACTTAACATACGCTGTAAATAGGCTGAGCCAGTTCTTTCAGGCACCAACTGACTTACATTGGAAGGTGCTAAAAAGAGTTTTCAGATATGTAAAAGGCACCTTACATCATGGGTTAACCATTCAGAGGAATGACAACTTTGACATCAAGGCATTTGCAGACTCAGACTGGGGCTCTTGTCCAAATGATAGGAGGTCAATTGCTGGATATTGTGTCTACCTTAGAGACAACCTGGTGTCATGGTGCTTAAAGAAATAGCATGTGGTTGCTAGGTCCAGTATAGAAGCCGAATACAGAGCTTTAGCTCATTGGGTCCAGTACAGAAGCCGAATACAGAGCTTTAGCTCATTGTGCAGCAGGAAATAACCTGGATTCAGTCCCTGCTTGAAGAGCTGGAGATACCATAGAAATCAATCCCTACTATCTGGTGTGATAATCTAAGTGCAAGTGCTCTTGCATCAAATCCCATATACCATGCTCGTATAAACCATATTGAACTAGATGTGCATTTTGTAAGAGATAAGGTATTGGAAAATCAGTTGAAGATTAACTATATTCCTTCTTCTAATCAGACAACAGATGTGTTAACTAAGCCTATGTCACATTCAAAGTTTCAACTTCTTAGAGACAAGCTTGGAGTGATTGACCACACTCCACCTTGAGGAGAGGAGTTAGAATTCACCACACTTAGCTACACCTTTCTCAGCTACGGTTTGAGCAGCAGACAGAATCACGTTGCTGTTACTCATTTCCAGAAAAATAGAATCAATCTTGTTGGCCAGCTGTAGAATTAGTTTTGTGTTTGTTAATAGAATAATTATAGATCCTTCTCCTTCGTGTATATAGCAATGTGACCTAAATGATTAATGTATCCAAGAAGCTTCATTTCATCCTATTTTCTAACTGGTTGGATCGATTTTTTACTCAACCAAAATCCCACATAACATGATTGGTTTGATCTAACATCAAACCAATCCAATCCAATCCAATTATATGTTTAAACCTAACCTAACCTAACCCAACCCAACATAACCCAAACCGATCAAGCTTGGGTCAGTTTGGTTTGGGTTGGTCGATTTGGGATTGGATCCAATTCAAGTTGGACCTGGTTGTTTTTTTTGTTAAATTTGGACAATTTTTTAAAATTTGAAACCACTTTAAAACTTTTGTTGTTCTCAACATATACAAGGAATTCTTTCTAAAAAAACAATGTAGAAACAAGTTTGAAATTATGGAGCATTTTCTTTTTTACAATTTTTTTTCAGATTCATTTATATCATCATCATATCCTTAATTTTTAGTTTATTGTCAAATAACTTTGTATTTGTAAATAGTATTCATGCTAGTCAGCCTAAGTAAAAAAAAGGGACATTTGTATGCTCTAAGGTCTTTCTCTTGTTTTCACTATTGTGTGTATTTTGGTTTTTACTTGGGTATTTTTTTTTTAATTTATCGGATTTGGTTGGGTTGGATTTTAATCATAACCCAATGCTCAACTTAATTCAACTTCAAATTTGATTTTCCAACCCAATTGAAGGGTTGGTAAGTTTGATCAGTTTGGGATGGTTTTTGTCCAATTTTACACAAAATGGTGTCTTAATTGAACAAATCAATCTTGAAACTCATATGTTCATATGAACTTTAGTCTGATTGAATTGTTCGTTGAAATTTAATAGACTCAGATAACATATTAATGATCGATATTCTATCTTAATCAACCTTAAGAAAAATATTACAATTCCTTTAGCTTCATAAATTTGAGAAAGCTTTAGCTTAACTTCCCACTAAACCACCAAAATTAAGATATGCATGAATTCAGGTCAACTACTAATTCTGAAAATACAATATAACTCGTTAAGAAAGTGATAAGAGTTCCACCATACATTAAAACGTAGATAACCTAAAAGCACAGCCTAACTTACAAAATAAAGGCGACTACATAAAATAGTAGTTTAACTTGCATTGTTCACTATTTATATATAGTAATTGTTATGAAAAAAAAAAGACGATTCCATTTGCTTTTATACTGCTTATTAGATTCAATTAATGAGCGTAATATAGAAAGATGAAAATAACAATAAAAAACCAAGTTTTACGTAGAAAAACACCACAGGTAAATGAGGAAAATTCAATATAAGATGAAAGAATACAAGTTTTTGTGTTTCTAACTTGTTTTAAATCACAGTGAAAAGCCAATATAGAGTATATGTCAAACTCTAATTATAGTGTTTTAGATGGAAATAACATCCGAAAATTCATCAAAATGCGAAACAGGTCATGGGCAAGGTGTTATCGATGCTCGAGCACCCAAGCTCGTGGCAGGCAGTGCTTCATTGGTGCTCAAGCACTTCGTCTCTGAATTAAATTGGTTAATTTTCTCGAATTGGTGCCTTAGGTGTTGGACACCCCATCTGTGCACCAAATTCACCTTTATCCTTATTTTGACTCTCTCTTTCAACCAATCCATCAATATAAGGTGGAATTTGGGCCACTCTTCAACAAATCACCACATTGACACAAATTCCACTCCAATGAATGAATTTTCATAAATTTTCCACATGGAGATGAATTCCACTGTAGAGAATAAAACTTAACACTTCAACAAATTCAGAAATTCTCTAAAAAATTCTCCACCTCTTCCACAAATCCCAACTAGGACAAACTTAATAACTGAATATCAAGTGAGTCCAAGCACTTGCCAACATGATTACATTGGGTGCTACAATTGCTCGAATTATCACCACAAGCAACAAAAGCACAAATAGCTCGACAATAATTACCAAATAGGATAGAAACATACCCTATAACAGAATCGACACTACTATGCTTCTATAGAAGGTTATTTGCTAGACTCAATACCTTCAACTACATTTAAAGCATAATCAACTAAATTAGTTTCCCCTTACCTTTATAGAGGCCTAATATTTCTATTAGATCTATCTCTAGCAATTGAATACTGTGTCACCATTAATTATGTGGCAAAGTGCATTACCCACGATTTTTGAAGTTGCCAAAGATGTATTCTTCAATGTAAACCCTAAACCAAGCTCCAACGGTACTATGCCCAACTCAAACTCTACCTGAGTGCCTAATTTTTGATGATTAATATCCAAAGATTCTACAGAGCCCTACAAGATATATAATTGGGACATTCTCTTCCCACCCCTTTATCACACACAAGCATTTTTACTAGCTTTGAGGATTTCACCTTCACCAGTGTACTTATACCCTTTTAAATCAATAGTACTAAAGAGATAATATTTCTCTTCAAATCTAGAACACGCCTCATCTCACCAAGTGTTCTAACAGTTTCATCAAACATTTTAATTCTGATGTTTCCAATACCAACTATCTTAAAAGGTGTATTATTTCCATTAACACAACACATATTGAAATTGTTTCATATATTGAAAACCAATCCCGATTAGGATACATATGAAAAAATGTAAGCTGTATTAAGAATCCAATTCTCGCCGGTTTGAAGTCATTGTCAGAAATAGCCAAAAGTTCTCCATCATCATAGAAATCTTGTGCAATTCTGGCTTAACATGAAGTTTTCGATTGTTTTTCCTTTTGATTTGCAACAACCGATTTATCCCTATTCTGCAACGTATAACAATTTTTCTCTTAATGTGCCCATTTTTTTTATATAATAATTACAAATCTTATTGTTGGAAATATACTTCGATCTGCCTATCTAATAACCACTATTAACAACAAGGTATTTTCCATGAGCCTTAGATCCAATAAGATATTCCATCTTCTCTTTTGAAAGCAGAACATCATATACTTTCTCAATGGTGAGAACATCATGATTGTATAAAATTGTATGTCTAAAAAAATATATGAAGAAGGAAACGAACACAACAAAATCAACACTAATTCTTCTTCATCATACTTGACCTCCAAGGTCTCCAAATCAGAACAATTTCCTTAGAAATAGCTAGGTGATCTTCAATTGATATACCTCTGTCGTACGATGAGAATACAATGACCGCTTCAAATGCAATTTATTGATTACACTTTTCGTCATACACAATTGCTCCAATTTCAACCATAATGCAATATCATTTTTCTCCTTTAAAATATCCAGGAGAATATTATTCGAAAGATGAAGATGAATTAGTGATAGGACGTTTTGATCCTTATATTGTTTCTTCTCCAATGCCAATTTTAGGGCATCTTGTCAACAACAACAAAGCATCATCCTAATCAATCTCAGCATGCACTGCTTGCATCTTTAACTGCCATAACCAAAATCTCGTATTGCGATCCAAACGCGGAATATCATACTTCATGGTTGCCAGCATAAAAATCAAACATCGGACTAAGTTGATCGAATCTCACTCTGATACTACTTGTTATGAAATTATTTGCATTGATACCGCTTGTCAGATTCAATAAACGAAAGTAATATGATAAGATAAATATAACAATCAAGAATGCCAAGATTTATGTGGAAAAAACCACGGACATAGGAGAATAATTCAATATAAGATGAAGGAATACAAGATTTTGTATTTCTAACTTGTTCTAAATTACAATGAAAAGCCAACTATATATAGAGTACATGTCAAACTCTAATTATAATGTTTTAGATGGAATGAGCATCCTAAAATCTGTCAAAACCAAAACTGACTGTAGGTCGGATAGTACTGACGCTTGAGCGGGGCCCTTGTACACAACATTGAGTGACCAAGCTCACAGGGGGCAACGCGTCGTCGGCGCTCAGACTCTATATCTCTGAATTGAATCCATTCCTTTTCTTAAATTGGCATCTAGGCGACTTGTCTTTGTCTCAAATTCACTTTATCTATATTTTGCTTCCTATTTCAATCAATGCAAGATGAAATTTGGGTCATTCTTCAACAATACTCCTTTACATACTTTTTAAACATATTCGACCGCTTTCATCAAAGACATTATACTTTTACAATTTTTATATGGACAACCCGACTTGGCCAGCCATAAATGTGGGGCATGTTGGGACTTTAGGTGGGATGAGGCGATCCATTTAAGAATAACTATGTCCGGCATAATTTGATCTTGAATTCATTCCTGATGGATTCCCCATTTGAGTTGCAAAAACATTGACATGAGAGGGCCATATCACTTGTGTAATGAAAGTAATGTGACGATATGCTATTTGGGAAGTTTCATTTAGTTGTTGTGGGACAAAGCAATGGTGATTCTTGTCACATGCAACCCCCACTTGAACATTGAAAAGTAAATGAACAGAGTGCAGCTTCAATTGTGATTTAATAGAATATTAGAATGAACCAACACTCGACACACATCATATACAACCAAATGAAACACCACAAAAGATAAGATGCAATAGTGGTGACAAGCATAGAGCCTGTATATGTAATGTGTCCTATATAAGCTTATGTAACTGTGGCGGATGTAGACATTCTGATGTAGAGAAGCATAATCAAATATGCAAAAAATAGTAAAAAATCTAAAACATTTGATATCTTATTACATTTGTTCTTTACGTTCTAAAATTACATCATTTTTTTATTTCAATATTAAGCCTGTTCTTTACTCGAGCTTCTACCAAAATTAACAGAGTGAAATCTACAACTAATCTAGCTCAATAAAATTGAAAAACAAAATTGAGGAGCAAAAATCACAAAAAGGGAGCAACACCTTAAAGATAAAATATAAAAACTTAACAGTCACTTATGAGCAAAATTACGCAGAATAAAAACAAGAAAAAGAATACCCCAGCAATAATTACAAAGCAAGGAATTAACAAAATAAGTCAAACCAATAGCGTAAATCATTAGCATAAGGGCAACCCAAAACTATAAAGATTTAAACCCATATTCACAATCCAATGATAACACAAAAGCAGTCTTAGTAGTGGTGCTGCTGACTCTGCCACACCAAACCAAGAATCAGGTTAGAGAGTAGAGAGAGAAACCACCCACTTTCTTTTTATCTCTTTATATATCGTATATATACATTGGCTTGGTAAAATACCCTCAAGGAATGTGTAAGCTCTTTTCACAGTAATTACTAATTATGGTACAAGGAATCAAGAATCTACTCATAATTATGGTTAATAGAGGGATATTGTAAAAAACAAAAAAAAATGGTGGGACACGTGGCCTACCATGTCCCACCCCAGTTCCACAAGTGCCTATGTCATTAAAAGAACAATCATGCTAGGTGTACTTCTGAGATGTCAACTCCGGATGACACCCCCTCACATGGAAGGGGGTACACACGTAATAAAATAACCACAAACTTCCTATTTGAGGTGTGTCATCCGGGGTCTAAATATAGCAAGATTTTAAAAAGAAGTGGAGACGGTCATACAAAGAACATTGAAACCCATACTTCTGTTGTTCAACGGAACTTGCAACCTCACACATCCTAAGGCACCTACAACTGGAAATTAACATTTTGAGGAAAAATAAACAATAAAGAGGTGGTCCAAAATTGTAAGAAGATGGTAGAATGGAAGATAGAAAACAAATTGTAAGGAAACCCTATAAATTTAACTTCCAAATGAGGTATCAACTTAGAGATGTGAATGGACATAGTCGAGTATGGGCTAGCTCGCTTGAAGAAATGGTGGCTCGTCTCACTCTAGGTGGGCTGAGTCGAGTCGGCTTGCATATTTTCTTAAGTTTTTCTATTAAAACATAATTATTTTGTTTCCTTGCTTCATAAGTAGTCGACGAACCAACCTCTGTGAGGTGGCGAGTGGCTCCTACAAGTAAAACTTAGCTCGACTCACATCGAGTCCATTATGTGACAATCATTCACACAATCACAATTAAAAAATCTATAGAGAAAATTAGGTGTAGGCAAAAACATTATACCTTCTTCAACTTTCTCTTATGTTGTGTTTGATAAGTTCAATTTTCCAAGGAAAATGAAAAATGAATTTCATTTCCCACTTTTTGACTTGTTTGATTGACAAAATTTGTCATGGAATTGCCTTTCCTTGCTTGTGTCACATCAACTAATTTTCCTTGTTTTTAAGGAATTGACTTTCTTGCCAAAGTTGTGGGAATCCATTTTCTTGGCAAAATGGAATTGCTTTATTTTTTTTAAAAAAAAAATTAATTTGTTTTTTGACAATTGAAAAAAATTCTAGACAATAAAAAAAAAAATCACTTTTATTGACATTTTCCATGCAAAACAAAGCCAAATGAATGGTATTCGGTCTAGTAAATTTTTTATTTTTAATTTGGCAATTGAAATAAATTCTAAACCCAACGATAAAAAAAATTATCACTCTAATGAACAATTTTCATGAAAAATAAAGTTAAATGAACACCAAACTTTCAACATTTCCAAGTGAAAAATTATACCAATCAAAACAATTAATTACAATTCGCAGTAAAACGATTTCTAGACAATTAAATTTTTTTTTTTTTTTTTTTTTTTTTGGGCAATGGGAACAAATTCTAGATACAATGGTAAAAAAAAAAATTCACTTTTATTGACATTTTCCATACAAAACAAAGCCAAATGAATGATATTCGGTATAGTAAATTTTTTATTTTTAATTTGGCAATTGAAACAAATTCTAAACCCAACGATAAAAAAAATTATCACTCTAATGGACAATTTTCATGAAAAATAAAGTTAAATGAACACCAAACTTTCAACATTTCCAAGTGAAAAATTATACCAATCAAAACAATTAATTACAATTCGTTCATTTTGCTAAAGATCTGTTAATTATTCCCTGAAATTCATTTTCTTTCCACCTATTTTCCACATTCGCAATCAAACAGACCCTTAATACCATAATTCATGGTCTCTATTATTTCCTCAATGATCGTGTTATTTATCCATCTCTAGTTTGGATTCGGTTTCATCCTTTTAAGAAAATTGCTCACGTGTCACGCTGGGAAGCACAGAAGCAATGGCTGTAGAATTACTCTACACAAGTATACATTTGTACTTATCATAAAACTGCAACATTAAGAGTAAGATTATATAGAGAATACTAGATGAAGGAAAATGCAATTCGTGGATCAATACTATACTCCAGTCAACACATACACTTGAGCCAAATCTCTCGTTTTTAGTTATGCTACAATTTCATTGTTTATATTTATGTTTTCTTGACAATATTTTCCTTTATCACCACCATCTCATGATTTTCTAAAAAAAAAAAAATTCTTATTTAATTATAGCTAATACCATAGGCGATGTCAACAGGAATCTTGATTTTGCCCTTTCATCGACAAATATATAAGATGTAGTTTTTCATAGTACATTTGAATGAAGTGACCAAAGAGGCTCGATTTAATTATCAAATTCTACAAATTTAACGAATATCAACATGTGAAATAGATCAATTCTTAAGAAAATTCAAAAATTAACCAATGGAGGAAAAAAAAGGATTTTTTTTTTTTTAAATCTCACATTGTAAATAAAGCTGAAACATTGGGCCATGCCTTAGCTCTAGGCCACACTCTGGCAGCTTGATTCACTTCTTCGTTTTTGTTTGCACCTTACATTACATAATCTATTATATACATACATTTTGGACTTTCAGTTTCTGAAGAGTGCTGACAAAAATATCCACTCTTGATTTATAAGGTGGATTCCACACTATTCTAATAGACTCCAACACAACAAATTTGCCCACCATTCTTATACGAGTGCATTGGCAAAATCATCTTTTCGTGCTTTTTCAATGACTAGTGGGAGGAGAAGGTAAATTGAGAGTGCGAAAAATGAGACTGCCATTGCTAGCAATATCGATATAAGCCAAGTACTCTGACAAAATGGTGTGTTCAGATTAGAACGGGAAGACAAATTTACGGACTCCTTGTAGACTATTCGGGTAGAACCCGATTTCTGGATGGAGGTGAAGGCGGCCAGCGACGCTGATTTTCTATGGGCGAGGCCGTTTGATTGTTGGCCGGAGGGAGCCATGATTGGAATCTTAACACGATGCCCGAGCTCCGATGGAGGATTTGAAAAAGATGTATGGAAGTAGGTATGGTGTAGTTGCATAGGAAAGAAAGAAGTATGACTGTTGCATGCACGTGAAAGAATGGTGGAAGAAGCCAAAAAAATAATAAAAATAATTATAATAATAAATTGAATTACGACGACGGTAAATGACGACACGTGTCTCGCCAATGTATTGGCTCTTTTAATATGCAGTGAAACGGTCCATCAATTTCTAGAAGGTTGATGATATATCATAAAGTAACAATTGTTTCGGAAGCTCTCGCTAGAAGATTTTCGGAACTGTGATTTCTGGCTCAATTTCTTATTACTTTTCTCTACTAAGCAACTAATCAAACGGCTCCGACCCACAACAGATATATTCACCTATGGTTGCTTCTCAATTTTGCCCACAAAGAACAAGATATTGATATTGATTTTCAACCACAAAGGCAATTAAAAAAAAAAAAAACTAATGGTAGAAGGCACAAAGAGGAGGATGCAATCATGTTTTTCTTCCACAAAGCCACACACGATTTTCTCTCTTTTTCCAAATCATAAACACTGAAAAAAGGGCTGGGAGAATGGTAATATAATGAATCAATTATGTCACAATTTTTGGCCAAAAGAGGGGTTAAATGGGCAAGATCCAAGAGTTGTCCAATACGTAAATATATGGACTGTGAGCAACATTAATTCTTAAACTACTTCCAGCGGTCCATGTTATTTTTGGGCCGAGCCTTTAGACTTAGCCGTTGGTAATCAGTTCACCATTGGTTGAAGTATGTGAAAACATATTCCGACGTTTTACATCATCGTCCGAGATTTATTGAGTATCGAAATCGAACAATAAAGACAGTAGAAAGTGCCAAAAGTATTAAAGCAGGGACTAACTCCATGACGTGCCTAACTATTAGGTATTAGCTTATGCATCTGTAAGCTAAACACATTCAAAATGATGCACATCCAATAGAAAGAAGCATGTATGTTCGTACTAGCATCCTTGGACACATCCCTACCGAGAAAAATACTTACAAACAGGGGTCAGCCCGAGGATTTGGAGACTCTTGGTGATTAAATTTTTTGATATATATATATATATATAATGTAAAAAGAATACGTAGTGCCGGCCCTGCTTACGAAGACAAAACTTTAACCTTTTTAGAAATAATTTTTTAGTAAGAAATTAATGTTAAAATCATATTTAATAAAATAAGTAACTTTAGCAAAACTATACATGTTGGTTATAAACTAGATAGAAAAGAGGAGAGAATATATAAAATCAGAACTCCTTATGTATCTTTCATTAAGAATCAATGTCTCATATTTATAGGTTATTATGGTTAGGTGTACAATGATCATTCACAAATAGTAATTAACATACTATACTCCCCATTGAACCATTTACATAATAGTTATCTCGTTATAGACCTTTTTTCTTTTGGTAAAGATTCAATGGAATAAAGTACATCCAGATTTTAATATAAAAAAATCACAGTATCGAGTCATCCATATCTTATGCGTCAATGTCTTCAAAGACACCATCTATATAAAACTTTCATGTTGTTATAGCCTTTAAAAAATACTGTCTGCATACAAGTTATTCATTTACGGTATGATAAAAAAAAACAATTTTTATTGTTGTCCTCTTTAATTGTCATATATAAGTTGTTACATATGAAAGTAAAACCATAAAGTTATGTTGAGAATAACTAATTTGTAGATTATATAGATCCACATCTATAATATTTTTAGCTCTATTTTTGATATTCATTACACAAAAAACTTATCTCGTTAAAATCTTAAAATGAAGAACTCTATGGGAAAAAAATTGAAGTGAAGAAAAAATAGCACATTATTTTATTTTTTTTTGACTACACTGCAAAAGTTGACTCATTAAAGACCTTGCTAAGAAAGATCAGTTGACAAAATCTTGATAAAGAAAAAAAGAGCATAATGTATATTTACTCTACTCATATAATATCACTTGTAATCTATATATTTTGTTAACTCCTTAAGTGTTGAAGTATCATGCATCATCATAACTAACTAGTCCTGAATCATGAGCAATTAGGAAGATACATTAATAGTACATCTATTGCATTTGGATATGGTACTTCATGGCCAACAAGTTATTCATTATTATATTGAGAACAAGAGATTGTATTTCACTTCAAGTGAACAACAAATAACCATAGAGTACCAAAAGTGAGTGTTATTTTTTGTAGGAAATCTCTTCACGAATATTCTATATAAGTTGATCAATAAACAAAATTTCAATTGGCTAAATGCTCGATCTTCTGGTCAGACAAAATTTAATTTTTCCAAACTCTTTTATCATTAGTTCCGTATAATGTAATTAACTTTGCCTTTTAAAGTTATTTATGAGTTCCAGTAATATTTAAATTATAACAACAGCAATGATAAATTCATATATCAATAAACAAATGGGCATCTATGGGGGTAGATATTCACTAAAATGATAGTTTTTCATTATTCCACGTTGCAAAGTATCCATGCACTTTGATCGAATAAGTTTCTCGAAAACTTAGAGACCGTTCTCTTTATGTTTCAGTTTTGTATTTTGAGTTTTGAATCCATTTTGGATTTTGTGTTTTGAGTGTTCATTTTGAGATTGTTGAAAATGTATTCTTTTTGGCACTTTAAAAAATTGTTTTCAAAACATCAAAAACGTGTTTTGAAAATTTTAGTTTGATTATAACTGAAAACACTCGAAACGACAAATTTGTTGTTTTGAGTTTTCTTTGTAAATTTTTAAGTTTTTTTTAAAAACGCATTTTCGAAAATAGAAAAGATAACGTGTTTTCACTGTTTTGAAAAATCAAAAACAGAAAACGACTTGAAAACGGTAAAGAGAATATGCCCTTAAATTTTGTGCTTCTAATATTAAATCTTTTTGAGGATGTTTATATCTATAATATTATTGGTCATTCCAGATGGTTTTGTATTAACCATAACCACTATACATAGATCAAGTCTCATGCATTAATGCCATTCTAATATAGTATCAACTTTACATCTAAGAACATATCTATTAGTATAACGCTTTGCAAAAACCATTATATTAAAGAGTCGTGCATTTTGTGACTTCAATTTCTCATTTCATTTTTGTATAAGTACTATTAACTTTACACCTTTAGGTATTCAAATTGTATGTCCAAAAACTTCAGGTTTAAGTATGGATTAAGTCTTCATATTTTTTTACCAATAATTTCTATGTGACAAATTACTTGCATATCCCCGCTATCATTCATTATATAAAGTGCTACATCATGTACAAAAGTATTGGTGACATTTTTTTATTTATTATTCCAATTATTTTTCTATAATGACATAACTTATCGATATATCTTTATTTTTAATATTCCACGTACCACAATCTCTTCTGAGTTTTACAATTAATTATGTTCACATATTTTACACTCTCCAAGACTTTAGTTTTTTCAATGGGACCATATGTATTAATTGCTCTCCATTTTTCATTTGGGATTTTTATCTAGAATCTACCGATATCATGCTTTGGCATGCTAAAAAATTTCCAAATATATTGTGTTGGGAAAATCACCTCGAACGCATGAATTGAGATTAATGACGAATTGAAATAACAAATCACAAGAAAAAAAAATTAAATTAAAGAAGGAAAAGAAAAATTGGCAGATGAAAAGATATTTTCTTCAATAACAATGGAAAGAAAATTACAAGAATTCAGCAATAATGACGTCTTGCTTAAAAAATTGAATAAGGAGTATACTATTTATAGGGAAGATGTCCAAACCCAAGATGGAAACAGGATAAAGACAAATAACGTGAAATAAAAGAAATAATATTTTCCAATAAAACACATGAAATAAAGGAAATAATATTTTTTCAAATACGTGCTAAGAAGGAAAAATATATTCCTAAAAATTCCAATCTAATTTGGGTCACAAAATCCAACAATCTCCACCCTGACACAAATTCCGGTGTAACGAACACAATTTCAAAATTTCTCCACTTGATAAATGACTCCGTCTATATCGAAATGAACAGTCTCCTAAAAAAGTAACCAAAACTCTCCATCATACAAAAAATATCTTCGTCTGCTCGGCATCCACAAGCGACACCAGAACCCTAAACTCGGATTCCCAAAATTCCAACAAGGAATTGATTATTGACCAAACAGGATCGAAGCACTCCCTGTAGCAGAA
>CAIGRQ010183888.1:0-14303 GCA_903798375.1 Fraxinus sp. D2006-0159
ATGCAATTATAATTTAAACTAAGTAATGGGGACGAGTCTACCTCAATTTATCTCGAGTTACGTACAAAGTGGAGTCGAAAGTAACCTCAATCTCCTAATCATCCGTACGTTTCGTCTAGCGAAAATAGGAAATAAGAATTGAATTAGCATTTCGAAATTTTAAAGTTTTAAAATGATAAATAAAATTTAGGGGTGGAAATTTATTGAAACTGAAATTGAAAAGTTTGAGGACTGAAAAGTGTGAGTGGAGGTAGCTTAGGAGGTTTTTTTTTTTTTGTTGTTGTAGGACCGAAAGTTAATCGCGGCTTGGAAGGTTCGATTCTTGGGTTTCCCGGAGATAATCCGGCTGGAAAATAGGTCGAGGGATGAGGTAAGTTCATGGGTGTTGTTGTTTCTTGGTTTTTGTGGCTGTTGGGTGTCGTTTTTGGGGTGAAAATGGTGGCTGTTTGGTTTGATTTTGGGGTGTAGTGGCTGTCGATTTTGGGATGATGTGTGTGTGTGTCAGTGGGGTTGCACGCGGTGGCTGTGGTGGTGGTGCCTTTGGGGTGAAGGAGTGGCTCGAATGGTGGCTGGATCGTGGGAATGGATGGCTGCAGCTTGTGTTTACAGTCGGTGCTGGGGGTTTGAAAATTGGGTTTCGGCTGGTTGGCTGGATTGTGGACTGGGATTGGTGGTTTGGAGTTGTGGTGTCGTGAGTTGGTGATGGTGGTTAGAATCTACAGTGTCGTGAGTTTTGGTGTTGTTGGTGCTAGAAATTGATGCCTAATTTCATTCCATTCGCTCAACCTACCAAAGGGCGAGGAGCACCAGTTCATAGAGCACCGTTTGAGGAAAAACAATTCAGATCGGTCAATCAAAGAAGAATGTTTAGGCCACAGCCTCGCCAGCCCAATGTATGGCATTCGTTCCAGTACAACGCAGGAAGGGTGGTGCCTTTCAATGAAATGGCTAGGACCCAACAAAGGCGTTTTCNAATGGTGGCTTGGCTGCGTGAATAGCTCAGAAGAGAGAAGACGGGTGATATGAGCAGTAATTTTTAGGGCACAAGATTCTAGGTGTTAAGTGGGTCAAGAATTGGGGCTGTAAGAATTTCCCTAATTGGGTTTAAGTGATTTGGACTAACAAAATGTTGGACCCTAAGTAATTAAATATTGTACTTAAAATTATTAAAATTTGGCTTTAAAATGATAAGGGGTTTGATACTTTAAAATTAAAACTTAGCGACGTGTTTTTCAAGAAAAATAATTTTATATTATTTAAAATTCTCGGTCGCTACAGATATGAACATTTATTACATAATGACTCTCATGCCTTTTAAATGAAAGACTGGCTGGCTCTGGCTACCTTGCGGAGCAAACAAAATCTCCCCAAATCACACTACATGTATGAACAAACATACTTTGCACAACCAACTTTTTTAGAAAAAATTCCATGCCAATAGACTCGTGACATCCATGTACTGAGTCGTCAAATGAGCCATGTTAAGAAAGCCCAAGCAAGAAGAACCTCATTGTCATGGAAACCCTTTCCTTACATATCAATATAGTTTATGAGAACGTTTTTCTGACCAACTCTCATGGCTTTAGGAGGGGGTGGGCCCCTAAACTAGTAGAGCCTTCTTCCGGATTTGCAATCTTATAACTCTAGGTATGTAAGAAATGGCGATGATTCTATTTTGATTGATGCTAATTGGGAACTAGCCTTTAAAGTCAATTTTTTTTTTTTGGACGAGTTGTTATGATTCCACAAATATCTTATCTGGGATATACTTAATGTGAACTCACGTAGCTAAAATCCTAGTTTGAAGCTTGACCCAATAATTTATTGAATCAAGGAATCAAAGTTTTGAAAGAACTTAACCAATTAACCACAAAAATTATGAACCTTGTTATAAAGTTGCTAAACGTCACAAAGATGAAATCCATGATAAGTTTGAAATTGAGTTCAATAAAGCATTGGAAGAATGTTGATAATCGGAAATAATCTAATAGTTACCAAAACAAAAGAGTCCTAACGAAATTAAACAACTGAAAAAATGCGTCCAGATTTTTAACTATGCGGCTGCATGGTAGGCCTCTTGTCTTCTCGGGTTGGTTTTTGAGTGTTGAATTTGAGTGCATGCATGTTAAGCATATGCAGCCCAATGGTTCATGAAATCTCCCCTTCTTCCTTTATGTGAATCAAATGCAACTATCTTGATTTTTCTTCCATAACCAATGTGAAACTTGATGTTTTGTTCCTTGCATTCGAACTCTTGACCCATGTAACTTGAACAATTCACTTCCTTAATCTTCTTTGCTCACGATCTTGTCATTGGTCCATCATTCACAATCAGCGAGTCCTTGTTAACCTACGTCCCATGATTCTCATCATCCCATTGAAAATCAATTTAATGCTCAATATCTCGAATGGGTGATAACCTACAAAGCATGTCTCCAGGAAATAAGTTGTCAAATTCCTATAACAAAGAAATAGCTAAACTGGGGGGTTTGGTTAGTTTCCTCAAAATCGAGGCATTATTCCTAGTAGACCAGCGATATCAAAGGTACTATTCCACTAAAGCCTTCTTTATTGAACTCTATTTTGCAAAAAAACTTACTTTTGACTTTTCTTCTCTTTGAAGACTCTCTTTTTTCTCTTGTGGCTCCAATCTTTTCTCTATTTTTTCAACACCCCACTATTTTCTCTCTTCTTTGAAGCATTAGTGTCACTCTCCTTTTCATCCTTATATACCTGTTTTGGTGTTAATGGGACGAGTAACCGATTTCCCATTTTTGACGAAGCTTATAGTATATTTAACACACATCCTGTATCTACCATTTTTTTTAGATATTGACCTCCAAAAGGTGGCCACTAGGGAACCTGAACATAGATGAGGATTTGCCATAGCCTCATTGACGGCAATGTAATCATTTTTCTAATATTTGGTTGTAATTTCTATCTTTGTCAAGTCAGCTTATGTGGGCCTCTTTGATAGGGCTTCTCCTATCAATTTCACGTAAATTACATTTATCTTTTCTCATTTAGGGTGATATAGAAAGATCTCTCTTCAACTTTATCACCTTGTTGTTATTGTACTACTCGATTCTAGGAAATTTCATGGCATAGTGATAGGTTGAGATCTCTTTTGTCCTCTTTAGAGAATCGAACCATTTAGTTCTTTTTACAATACTCGAATTATTTCGATGTCAGTTCCATGGTATTGGCTTTGTACTTCTCTTACCAGCATTTGGACCTTAGCCCTAGATTGTTTTTCCCTGGAAGATGGGGACAGTGGTGTAATGATTTTAATCGAACATGTGGGCTTATATGTGAAATATTGTGTACTAAATTAAAGGTTATCAATTTTGGTTAAACCCATTTAAAGTGATCTAATAAGGTTTTGGTATTTTGGGTTTCGAAGCATCTAATTAAAGCATGGACTTTTATATGTGGAGAACATGCTTGTTCCTAATTTCATGATAGGCCGAATTAAGTTAATGGGTCGTTAGTATATTA
This sequence comes from Fraxinus sp. D2006-0159, assembly GCA_903798375.1. Taxonomy (NCBI): domain Eukaryota; kingdom Viridiplantae; phylum Streptophyta; class Magnoliopsida; order Lamiales; family Oleaceae; genus Fraxinus; species Fraxinus sp. D2006-0159. Next base: position 3,499 of record CAIGRQ010183888.1, read on the forward strand.
TATATGGTTAAGGTCCCTCAATCATACGATTTTGTTCATTCTGTTCTGACTCCCATCTTTAAAGAGAAACAAAGGAACAACGTGTTGATCTAGAACACTAAAAATTTAGGATTCATTGATTGCATCAATCATGTCTGATTCAAGTATGCTTCCGCTTCGGTTCACAGATATCGTTATGACAGTAAATTTTTCCCAACAAGTGGTATCAAAATCTATTCACTTTGAATCATTGTAAATCGAAAATTTTAGTTTGTTTCATGATTCAAAATTGGTTGGTTCCGGTTCTTTATCAGGTTACAATAATCTTTATTTAATTGATAAAATTGCTTCTTTTAATGAATCCGTACATTTAAGTACTCAAGGTGTAAAGTGAAAATTAATCGACAAGAATTCTACCTCGTTATGGCACAAGAGATTAGGTCACACATCTCCAAGAGGAGAATTAAGAGACTTGTGTCTAACGAAATTCTTGATCTCCTTGACTTTACAAATTATGATATGTGTGTTAATTGTTTAAAGGGAAAATAAACCAATAAAATGAGATTTCAAATTTAGACATCTTAGAACTTATACATCTACATTTGTAGACTATTCCCTACGATTTCTTGGAATGATTAAAAATATTTTTAATTCATAGACCAATTTTCTAGATATGATATATCTCATTCATAAAAAATCACAATCATTAGATGTTTTCATAAACTATAAAACTGAAGTTGAAAAACAACTCGGCAAAAGGATTAAAAGCGTCAAATCTAATCGTGGTGGTAAATACTATGGCAGATATGATGGTTCAGGTGAACAACGTCCACGATCATTTGCTAAATTCCTGGAGAAATGCAATACACCATGCCGGGTTCGCCCACTATGAATGGTGTTGCTGAAATACTAAATAGAATGGTTAAGGACATGGTGAGGAGTATGGTAAAACTAAGGTCATTGATAAAACTCCTTATGAGCTTTGGACAGGTAAGATGCCTAGTTTAGCATGTACACATTTGGGGATGTCCAGTTGAGGCAAAGCCCTATAGGCCAAACGAAAAGAAATTCGATGCAAGGACTATCAATTGCTATTTTATTACATATTCTGAAAGGTCCAGGGCTATAAGTTTTATGATCCTAAAACTAAGGCAATTTTCGAGAAAGGAAATGTTCGGTTCTTTGAGGATGTTGAGTTTGTGGGGGAAGAAGGGGTTACAGACTTTGTCTTCGAGGAGGAATACATTGAAATTCCTCCAATTGTCATTGACAATGATCAGGATCAGGTTCCTCTCCCTGACATTGTTCAAGAAGCAACTCCGGATCAAGACAAATGATCAGGATCAGGTTTCTATCCCTTACATTGCTCAAGAAGCAACTTCGAATCAAGACAATATCGTTCTATCTACCTCTGAAGGTCAACAACTTGTTCCAGAAGAACAAACTCTACTGCCTCAAGAACCAATGTCATTGAGAAGATCCACTAGAGAGAGGAAAAGTGCGATTTTGAATGATTACATCGTATTTCTCCAAGAACATGAAGTTGCATTGGAGTGGTGGAAGATCCAATCAACTTCCGTCAAGCCATGGAAATTCTAACTATCAAAAGTGGCTTGATGCTATGAATGAAGAGATAAAGTGACGTGTGGGGACCTCGTTTCATTGCCTAAAGGTGCGAAATCCATTGGTTGCAAATGAATATTTAAGACCAAGAGGGATTCGAAGGGTGATATGGTATAAGACTCGTCTTGTCGTAAAGGGATTTACATAGAAAGAATGCATCGATTATAAAGAGATTTTCTCTCCAATTTCTTCAAAAGACTCTTTCAGGATTAAAATGGCATTGGTAGAGCATTTCGATCTTGAGTTACATCAGATGGTTGTTAGACATTGTTTCTCAATTGTGACATTGATGAAATAATTTATATAGTGCAACCAGAAAACTACAAGTTTAGCCCAGTAAGTAAATTTTCTGGTTTTATATGTCGATGACAGCTTGCCAACAATTATATAGGCTTATTGCACGAAAGCAAGAGATTTCTAGCAAGGAATTTTGAGATAAAAGATCTTGGTGACACCTCTTTTGTATTAGGAATTCGGATACACTGAGATTGTTCTCGGGGTATTCTTGAATTATCACAAAAAAAGTTATATAGAAAAGGTACTTAAAAGATATGGCATGCAAGATTGCAAACTAGGTGGCTCCCCTGTAGCTAAAGGAGACAAGTTCAATTTAAGTCAATGCTCAAAAAATGACTTGAAAATTAAAAAAATGCAGAAGATTCTTTATTCTTCATATATATGGAGTCTGATATATGCTCAGGTTTGTACGCGTCTAGATATAATGTACATTGTTGGGATGTTATGGATATATTTAAGTAACCCGCGAATGGATCATTGGAAAGCAGCTAAACGAGTCATGCGGTTTTACAGAGAACAAAAGACTACATGCTCACATACACGAGATCGGATCAGTTGGAGATAATACGGGATGCCAATATAGTAAAGATCTACTTCATGCTATATCTACCTACTTGCAGATGTGCTATTTCCTGAAAGAGTGCTAAGCAGACACTCATAGCTACTTCCACCATAGTAGCGGAGTTTATAGCGTGCTATGAGGCATCAAACCATTGAATATGGCTGCAAAATTTTATCACTCAAGTTATTTTGTGATAATAAATCGGCAGTGCTGTATTTCAATAACAATAGGAGCTCGACGAAGTCAAAACATATAGAGATCAAGTTCCTGGCTGTGCACATGTATCAATAGGGCAAATCGGGACAAACTCCATAGTTGGGGGTCTGTTTACTAGGGATTGATACATAAGGTCTTTCATGAGCACATTGCTCATATGAGTATAATATCTCTTGAGAATCTAGTTTCAAAGGGAGTTTGTATTTCTGTGCTTTTCATATTAGACACATGTACTATCATTTTGGATATGGTTTATGGTTAAAGTTATCATCGGTTATAAAGTTATTTTTGGTTTATTATCTCTGAACTTATTTGAAAATGATCTCACTAAAGTATTAATGAGTACAAGCTGGAAATAGGCATGTTAAGATTACATCACATGTAATTTCCATTCTACACATCCATGTTTGATCCTGTCTTTCAGTTAGGTTGATATATGTGACCATTAATGGGTTTAGTTACAATACAAGTAGTGAAAGCCACTTTGATCCTAGGTAATGATAGCAAAATTCTGATTACTCATAAAGTTATGTTTAATGTATATATGGTAAGACATATAGCATTCCTAGTGTCCTAGAGCTCTAGGACGTCTACTTATCAAAGTGACTATGGGGTCACCTTTTCCATCATAGTCGGGGAGGGTGATTGGAGGAGTAATCCTCATTCACGTCCTTTAATTTGGCTTCTAGGTTGGCTATACTTTTTCAATTGATCCATTTCTTGCCATTCTTCTAATTCTGAAGCATGAATGTGTTGGACAAGATCAACCTGGCTTTCTCTCCATGGGTTGGGTCATGTGATCCAAATCGTCAAACATGCCTTCCACTCATCTTAGATTCAAAGCTCCTTGTGTGTACGTCCACTCGATGTTGTCAATCCTGCTCCTAGGGGACTCTTCTCCTAAGAACTGAGTTCTTTTGGTAGCCCTCCGAACACCTCTACCGTGGTCAAGAGACTCAATTTCCACAACATGTTTATTCAAATTTGCTAGATGCATCATACCAGTAAGACAGCAAGGATTCTCTATTCCCATGGAATCACTTCCACCTCGTGTCTTTGGAAATTATTGGGAGACTTATCTAATCGGAGTTGTATCTGGAATGGCTTTTAAATGTTTGGTTGTTGCTCATTTTTTCTCATGGAGGGTTTGGAGGATAAGAAGATCTAGAGTATTATTCTTGGAGTTTTCTACTTGGAAATGTGAGCTTGTTTGTCAATAAACCATCCTCTAGCAGCAAATTGTTGATGGTAAAAAATGATGTTGCACTTGTTGATTAGTTTCTAGATATTCGAATTGAATAGAAGTGTTATAATGCTGTAAATATGATAACCGTATAGAGAAAAAAATTATCTCGCTCTCATCGCCCTTCATCCCTTCATATAAACTGTGGATTCAAGCTTGCTATCCTATTCCTATTAAGCTATGTGTTTTGACCTAGGACTGCATACCACACCAACCGTTTGATGGAATTTGATTGGTGGGTAAGCTTGACTGTGGGCTAATGATGTGAAGCTAGGCTTTAAGTTTGTGTCCTTAACCATCGTGTCATCTTCCTGATTGGTTACTTTAGGCGTGTTTCCGTATATGTGGTAGTGGATAGGTTTAGTAAGATGACACCCTTAAGTCCTTGTCATAAAACAGATGATGCCACGAACATAGCTGACTTATTCTTTAAGAAAATAGTGAGACTCCACAGAATACCTAGTAGACTGTCTGATAGAGATGTTAAATTGCTTAGTCATTTTTAGAAGGTTTTGTGGGGTAAGTTGGAAACTAAACTATTATTTTCTACTGCTTGTCAACGACAAACAGATGGACAAACTGAGGTAATCAATAGAACATTGACACAACTTTTGGACAACATAGTCAATAAGAATTTAAAAAGTTAGGAAGATTTCCTGCCCAACCAACATTTGTATATTCTAGAAGATTAGAGTTTCAATCTTTAGAATACCATAAGCCAAAATTGGAAGTGCTATTAACATATCTAATGACTCATTTAACAGTTGCCAAGTGGGACTTCTTTAGTCTGGCTTGATATTTTGCACAGATTCTAACGCTTAAAACTATGTTAGGACAACCTACAATCAGATACAGTAGACTACTTGTCATTCTCTACAGTTTTTAAGGACGTAGCTATGGGAGTCTTGACTGCCTTCGTGTTTTCCATATTCTTCTCATACTTAGCTTGTGAGATGAAGATTCATGTATTTACCTGCTTAAAATGTAAACTCAAGAAATAGTTTAGTTTACCAACCATGCTTATTTCAACTCGTTCATAAGAGTGACGAACTTCCCAAATTTTTTATTACACGTAGATCCGAACACTATGTCATCAGCATATATTTATGCTACTATTAGTCCAGATTTGAGTTACCAGATGAACAAAAATAAGCTCCTTTCTTATATTCTTTCTTAAGTAGGAACACAGTCAATCTTTCATATTGAGCTCGAGGAACTTGTTTCAGTCTGTACAATTCCCTTTAAGTTTGAATACATGGTCAAGAAGATATGGACCAATGAATCATCTAGCCACATGTGCAAATGTTTCATCAAAATCCACTCCATCAACTTAGGTGTAACTCTGTGCTTCCAATCTTCACATACTCATCGAATTTTTTTGGAAGATCTATTTGGTTCTAATCACATTTTTATCTATTGGCCAAGGTAAACTTTCATGCATTATTTCGCTCAAATTGAGAAGTTCTTCTTGCATTGCTAGTGCCCAAGATTCATCACCATGTACCTCAATCAAATATTTGGGCGCAATATGTGAGGTATAGCATACTTTTCAAAATTCAGTAGCAAGTCTCCTTCTGGTCATCATTCAATCTCTACTGTCAGAGATCACATTATGCAAAGGATGTGCCTTATGGATCCTAGTAAGAGGTTGGTTTCTATTCTCATTTCATTGTCTTCCTCTGATTGCATTGGCTGGTTCAGCATTGCCTGAACCAAGTACAGGCAGTATTGTCAAACTATTGTTTCCAGAATCTATAGCACAATTTTTCAGAGCATTCAGAGTATCTTAAATCTGTTTTTCCAAATTTTGAATCTTAGGATCCAGTGAATAATGGGAAAAACTATCATTATAATCAATTTTAACAATGATGGATTCAAAAATAGTTTTGAGTCCTCATGTTGTACACGTTATAAGCACGATTATATACTGAGTACTCTATAAGTACGACTATTTTCTGAGTACCCAATGAACACTCATCCTCACTCTTGGATCAAACATTCCCAAATGTTCTGCGTCATTTAGTATATAACACCTACTACCAAATGTGTGGAAATACGAGAGATTTGGTTTCATATCTTTCCAGATTTCATAAAGTGTTTGTAAGGTATCTATTCTCAAGGATACACAATTTAAAATATAGAGGCAGTATTTACAGCTTCAGCCCGTAATTTCTTACAATTCAATATCACCATGGCCATTACCTATTCCTCTTCTCTACAACACCATTTTGCTCAAGGGTTTTAAGGGTAGAAACTCATGAAAAAAAAAAACCACACTCTTCAAAGAATTTAGAAAAGCTAGCATTTTCAAATTTCCTACCATAATCACTTCTAATTCTTACAATTTTAGTCCCCTCAAAGTGTTTCTCAATTGTCAAGTTTTGATATAAGAATGTGAGTCTTTCAAAAACATTAGATTTCTCCATTAAGTCAACTCAAATGTACGTAGAGAAATCAACAACTACTACATAAATGTACCTCTTACCACTGAGACTTTTAATCTGAATTGGCTCCATCAAGTCCATATGTAGCAATTCAAGGTTGTGAGAGGTAGTAAGAAACTAACTTTGTTTATGTGTAGTTCTAGTTTATTTACCTTCTGACATGAACCTCTTACTGCAATGAGTTACGACCCAAACATGTGTGCTATAGGTTTGTAAAGACAGCTTTTGAAACATGGCATTAAATTCCAAATTCAAGCAAATAGTATTTATCACTATACAGCACTGTGTAGCACACAACCGCCATCATTTTTCAAAACTTACATGTACTTTAAGTAAATAATACCATGAGCGCATCATTATAAAGTTTACCTACTTTAATCAGGAAAGCTTTTAAGTCAAACAACAAGTAGTACATTATTCAAAATAAGCAATCCATCTATCATAATCTTACCAAAACCTTCAATTTTACTTTGAGCACCATATACAAAAGTAAAAAGTCGACCATATGACTTTTAAAATTGAATAGCATGGAATGATTACCAGTCATGTGACTAGAAACAACCACTGTCAAATTCCTAAAGTTCGACAACAACGTAGCAACCAAGATAATTTTTTTCTTACCCAAACTTACCTTATTCTAGTATTAGAATATTACTTTAAAATACTAGCAAGTTAACTCTTTTTGTGCGATATTATTTTTGTGTGATGAATAGTGAAGTGAATAATATCCATGCTGACCACGAAACATCTAATAGTGTGCTGTGACATACTAGTCTGATGGTGAGAGTGAAGCTTTATCTGATTACCTAGTGTTAGATTTGAATCAAATGTTTTGAGATAGTTGAAACCTGGGGGTAAGAGTTAGGCATTGATAAGAACTTCACTTAGGTGGGCGGATCCATTGGTCAGTTTTTTATCTCTCTCCTTCGTAAGGTTCAATTCAAGAAAGTCCAAAACTTGATTTTTTTTCCCTTTCGGTTCCAACAAAACGTGTAACATTATTTTCTTGTTTAGTCTCCAGATTTCTCTTCAGTGTCATACATTCTGCATTGATATTACTTGGTCCGGCTATGTCTCTATTCAGTGAGTTTGTACCTACAGGCAATAATTGTAACGAATTAGCATCTGAAGGGTGACAGAGAATAAGGATATACTTGGTTATCGTTTATTATGTCCTCGACTGATTTTGACTCTCTGTCCTCATCTTCATTCCATGTGATGTTCATTGCCATCATAGATTGGGATTTCTTCAACGTGTTTACGCAATCAACAACTGTGTCCAAATTCTTTGTATTCATGACATGGATACGATTTTGAGTTTTATCCATAGATGAACTTACATTTTGCTTGAGTTGTTAAAGAACGTTATTTTGCCGTTGTTGAGGTTTTGAGTTTCTTTTTGATTGCTAATTAAAAATTTTCTTAAACTACTTGATGAGCATGGCCATATGTTCATCGCCCTCACTATCTTCATTCTCTTTATCTCCTCAAGCTTCTTGGCTTTGAAGACAACTCCAAACCCTTTTCCCTCTTTCGCCTATGGAGATGCAACTTATACGTCATTAAGGGGCCTACCATCTCTTCCACCTTTATATTTTTAATGTATATACTCTCTTCAATGGCAGTTACTTCAGAATGAAATCTGTCAAGTATTAATCTAGGAAATTTATTTACAATTTACTTTCGGAATACTTATTTCCCAAAGTGTACTCCGAGTTCGTTGTATCACTGAGCTTGGTGTAGAAGTCCCTGAATTTTTTATCATCCCTCATTGTTAATTGTTCAAATTCAAGGGTGAGAATTTAAAGTTTTGAAGACTTAATAATGGAAGTTTCTTCATGAGCTACTTGTATTATCCCACACTTCCTTGGCCACCTTACGTGTAGATATCAAGCAAAACAGGTTAGAATCCACAAATGAGAAAATTGCATTTAAAGCTTTCGAATTCCTACTAGCATTGCTATAGTATCCCACTCTTCAGCCCTTTCTCTCTTTCTTTCTCATTTCAATTATAGTGGCTGTTTTTGTAACCATACACGATAGAATGTCAAGCCTTTTTCATCTAAGGACTGGACATAGACCTGCATCCTAATCTTCCAATTAGAGTAGTTCATACCATCTAAGACAAGAGGTGTGAATGGTACTTCGTCCATTACTTGGTTTTTGTGGTTCACACTTTTTAAAAGTGAACATGTTCTGATATCAAGTGTAAATTCTAAAACCTAAAAAATTAAGAATCCAATTTTAATAATTTAGTTTAAATAGTGAACATCGATAGTTAGAATATCCTATGATCAATTTTATACAATTATGACTGTAACGAGCAGATTAAATCTGTGTTTTAAAGGTTTTAAATAATTGGAAAAATTAACTAATAGATCAAAATATGAACACTAGATTTAACATGGTAAGCCTCTAAGGAAAGCATTCACGGTCCCCATGCCACAGTTAAAACAATCCACTAATTTATCTATAAAAAAATACAATAATTTAAGTTTTGTAATTTTGCAAAATAAGAAAAAACCAACCAAAATAAATCTAAAAACAACTCCCTTGTTTTCTTCTTCTTTTGACTTGTTGTAGAAGTAGAATAAAATGTTGCAATATTGATTTTATCAACACTTCACTATTGTATACGGTTGCAACCACCACTTGGATTAATAATCCTCATTCTTAACTCACACCAAGCTCTTGATGAATGAACAGGATTGTACATTTATGCTCTTTCTTTGTTCCTCCAAATAAAATTGAAGAAGAATTGAACGTAGTTTTTCAAAGCTGTCATTCTATACTTGTTTTCTTCCTTTACTTATGTAAAACAATCCATAAGATTAGAATTAATTCTTACCTAAAAGAACTTGACCCCATAATTACAAAAAACTATGAACCTTGCTATGATTTGTTGAATGCCACAAAGATGAAATCTTTGATAAGTTCGAAATTAAGTTCAGTGAGTAACAAGAAGAAAGTAAATCTCAATATATGAATTCTCTCAATAAAAATATATTCTCCCTTTTACAATGAAAATAATGAATCCTATTTATAGGGAAACCATAAAAATCTAATTAAAATGGAATTAATAAAAAAAGATACCATAACAAACCACCTAGGAAAAATATGAAAAATGCGTAAAGAAAATGAACTATGTGACCGCATAATTATAACTCTCGCAACCCCATAGAACAACCAAAATTTCACTTCTTTGCTTTGGGAATAATACATGCGGAGCATCCCATTTTATGCGACAACACAGTTATCCGATAGGTCTTCATTTTCATTTGCTTGAATCAAGTTCAACAATGGGTTCCTCTTCCATGCCCAACATGAAATATGATTGTTTAATCGTTGCAACCGAAGTCTCGGCCCATGTAACTTGAACAAGTGATTATATGGCTTTCTTGATCTTCTTTGCTTGTGATCTCGTCAATGGTCCTTCTTCCACAATCAACGGATCCTTACTGGCCTTCACCCCATAGTTCTCATCATATGTCCTTTTATTTATTATGCTTTAAATATTTGTATTGCATGCAGTTTGATGGGTTTACATTTAGATTTTGCACGTTTTGTCATCATGTCATTATTAGGCTTAGAAAATGAAAAGAACCATATTTAAGTCAAAAATAGTATAGAAGCGAGTGGTACATTTTCGAGGCACCAGGGACGTCAAGAAAACTGCTTGATTTTGCATATACACCACATTGTAGCTTCTATACTATTTATTGACTCTTATAATGTTTCATCCATTCATGCACATCTTACCCTGTTGTGTTGTCGGTTGTCATTCGTGGAAATCATTGGATTTATATCTCTTGTGTGCCCTAATATGTTGGAAAGTAGAATATGTCATATGATTTGTATTGATAGCAAATATTAGTTTTCCTTATGTAGTCCTTAATTATGGTGATTACCTTGTATAGAAAGTTAGGTTGTTGTGTATATATATTTTCGTCTGTAACATTAATAACATATCCCAGCAGATTTCTTCTTCTTCTATTCATCTTTTACATGGTATCAGAGAAAGGTTGAGATCCCGATTCATTGTTGCACTCTAATCTCTCGTGCAAAACCTTCTCGGCCTTCAATTTCACAATTCGATTTTTTTCCAGTTTTGCGCGACCTCCATGAAAACGGTTGTATCTTTCAAACCATAACTCGGAATTGAGCAAGGTTGGTGCCGTTGGATTCGTATCATCCGTATCTAGCTAAAGTNTCAATTTCACAATTCGATTTTTTTCCAGTTTTGCGCGACCTCCATGAAAACGGTTGTATCTTTCAAACCATAACTCGGAATTGAGCAAGGTTGGTGCCGTTGGATTCGTATCATCCGTATCTAGCTAAAGTCATTTCGGGCTATTTTCGACAACATTTGGTGGGTTAAAATCGTCTTCAAAGATACCACCACCGAATACACATGGTGACCAGTAATGAAACTCTTGCTTCC
>CAIGRQ010183896.1:0-16939 GCA_903798375.1 Fraxinus sp. D2006-0159
CCATAAACTTTCACTCGGTCCCTTGTTCTTCTGGCCTTTGAGCCTGTTGAAAATATAAAATGATTAATGAGTTTATTCTCCATGATATTTTTTCAGTTGTGTGGAATTATTTTTCTTAATAGTATCATAAAATATTTCCTTTCAGAGTTACTTGTCATCGTATAAATAATGTCTTCTACTTTGTAATAGAGACATAAGTTTATTACATATAATTTATAATATTCTTACAATGCCCATCCTACCAAACCTGTTTGTATATTATGATCGGATATTGCTTTGTTGAATGAACTTCCTACCTTCATTAGTGCCACCAGAAGCAAGTGGGAGGAAACCTTTTATTATCAAACTCAAACTCGTGAAATTTTAGGAAATATTTTGCCTGGGCGAAAATTGCGTGCAGTGGTAGAGTATTGTAACTGCAAAGGAAATCATATTGCCATTCAAATTCGTTAATATATCTGTTTTTGTGTTTGTAATGAACATTAGAGAGTGATTATATTATAACCTATGACGAGCCTGGGAACAACATAACAAACTTGTCGCATGATGGACGAGTCGAAACCAAAAACCTGCTTCCATTTTATATGAAACAAATATATAGAACATCCGTATTTATTTATGACATAAAATTGGGAGATTTTTTGTTACCAGCATCCAGAAGAAAGCAGCAGTCTCAATGGAATTCTGAAGAGAATTATATGAATCAATACAAGGATGAGGCAGGGTGGTTTCTTGAACCAGAAATGATCATTAGAAGGGTTAACTATCATAAGGTCCCTTGCAACATCTGAATGTTTTTGAGAAACATTTTAATATTCGCGTGATATGTCAGTCAAAACGTTGACCTCCGCATAAATTCCACACTTTTTAGGCATCTTTTCTGATTAAATTTTTTTTTTTTTTCAAATAACATATTAGATATATATCTACTATGATGCACCGGCATTGATACGTATGTTCGACACGACACGAGAATACTAAAATGCGATTTTTCAAAGAGTATTGACACAACATGTTGTCGAACATTAATTAGAATCTTTAAACTTCTTCATTTATATAGTATAACTTTATATTTTTTATTTTTTATTATTTTTTCTTGTTAAAATCTTTCAAATATGACTACACGTTTGTTATTTAATAATAACTTTGAGTTAAAAATATATAATATTTTTAATAAAGAAAGAAAAATGACCATGGTAGAGTATCGGTATCCGACACGACTCAGACGAGTGTTGGACAATGACACACTACTTTACACTACTTTAGTTGAAGTGCCCAAGCAACACAGTATGTCTAACATGTTAGTGGCGCCGAAAAATCAAATAAAATTTACTTATTACATTCAAGTAGAAAAGAGATGCCTGTAGAATAATTTGTTATCAAGTAATCATAAAATAAGTAGGTACCTTTAATCCCATAAAGAGAATTGCTAAAGCAGAGAAAGTTATATGAGAAACAGCTAGCACAAATATGAAGATATGAAGATCATGCGCTGCGTCAAGAGATAGTAACATCACCTTCCTCTGATCGATCATATTCAATCACAACAACATTGATATAATTTCCAAAATCAGGCAATAGGGACGAAAATCATAGTAAACGAAGAGAATGCTTGAAAGTGTTCGGCGGCTTTTGCGCCCGCCTCAGTTGGCTTCTTACAGGGAAGCCAATGATTCATACGAATCCCAACAGCTTCAATTTTGCATCAACAAGAGGTAGATTAAGTTTCTTGTCGAATTAAGTGAAACTGAGTTAAGTCAGACCTTTCTTTTTTTAGCAAGGCCTGGTAAAGAGACGAGGACTTAATGACTAAAAGACACAAAGTATATTGTATCGAAACAAATCTATTATCTCTTCTAAAAACTTAAATTTTCACTTTGCCAACAATATGTTGTAATCTTTCACCGAATGATGAAGCAGAAGAGTGCAACGGCCACCTCCTCAAGCCATTAATTCTGAATCTCTTCTGATCAGACTGCTTCTCCTGGTTTTCGTGCTTCCTTTAAATATACACAAGAATATATATTATACTAAAACAAAATTCTACTTCTGTACTGGCCAAATAGAACCTGAACATAGAAAAATAAATGGTAAAACACTTGAAAATTTTCGATTGTCGGCGTTGTGACACCCACAGATATTGTGATCAAACAGACATTATATAACCTTGATGAGGATATATTCAAAACTGATTTACTTACTGGGTATCAATCCTTGGGTTCATCTTAAAATGTCAACATTATTATTAAAAAAAAAAGGTAGCACATACCCTTATTTGATGCCTACTATAGTCATATTTAGCTTCCTGCCGAGATGGTGGTTCGTTTGAGAACACCGATCTTGAATTATGATAGCTCATTTAAGCTTAAGACAAGCGTTATTGTTGACCTTATCAATATGGGAAGATTTGGTAGAGGAGAGAGATCATATGATTAAACCATTAATGTACTTTGTTAGTATATTGTGCTTTAGTTTTATCTTAGAATGTAACATTATTAAGCCCCCGTTTGACAAAGTTTTTTCGAAATTATAAGCTGGAAATACTGATTCCATATGTTACACCATTGTGAAATCTGCCACTTGTTTTCAGATTTTGACAGCAGATAGTATATTACACTCACATTGACCTTTCATTGGTTTGTAAGTTGTCATCAAATTTTCTTAGCTGATGCGCATGCAATAAATAGCTGATACTACATCCAGAAAATTATCCTTTTGCCCACTCCTTGTGAATTTGTTGTTTACGCCAAAGACTGGTGACTTCTGGTAACTTATCCAGTAGCAGCTTGATGTTACATCATTTCAGTTTAATTTCAACTGCGTGCAATAAACTGAGTATCATCACCACTTGGTATCACAATGAACACCTCGTTTGGAACTCTTAGCAAAAGAAGATTGATACAGTATATAAAAGTTTTTATCTATAAGTTGATTACAGGATCATTTAGGTTCATTTGAGGAAGCAGTGGATTCGATTTCTAGGGCTCTGCCTTCTTCCATTCTTGACTCCTCACCATCTGCTGGTAGCTGGACATTCGAAGGAGTTTCTTTATGTCCAAGTTGGCTTGAGCCATTGAGGGCTTTCCTCTGAGCCGTGTTCTTCTTTGCTTTTTCAGCCCATCCAGTAAGCTTCACTTGTATATGATCCTCGAATATAGCCCTGTTGAATGAACTTCCCATCTACCATGGGAAAACCAGAAAAGTAAATATAGGAAATTTATATTCATAGTGGATTCTTAGTGGAAATAGAAAGTGAACTTACCTGTGCAACAATTGCATATAATGGCAAGGTACTATAACTGCAAAGGAGCTGCACAAGTACCCTACACAAGGACGATGTAATGCACATAATTAGTTTTTCAGTCGCATACTATTGTGTGCGACTGCACGTGCATGTGACTATGTGTGACACAGCTCATTTGGAGTGGAGATAAGTGTACCCTATGACGAGTCTGGGGATAACGTAACCAACTTCTCCCATGATGCACGAATCAAATTTAAATATAACCTGCCATTTTCATCAGTGCATCGGTATTTCTTCAATAAAATAAAGAAAGAAAATGAGTTATTGACATAAATCAGAAGATTTTGTTTACCAACATCCAGAAGAACACTGCAATCTCAAATGAATTCTGGAACAGAATTATATGAATCAAAACAAGGACAAGGCGTGGTTTGTGGAACCAGAAATGATCATCAGAAGGTCTAACTACCAAGTCCCCTGTAATAGCTGTATGTCTCTGCCCAACTTCTTCTGCTAATTGGGCAATAATATGCTCAAGTTTGGCGCCCACAATAAGCAAAAGCTGCAAAATAAATTAAGTAATTATTCCTTTCCATTTCCATACATAGAATTTTGATGTAACATGACAGATTAAGTTTGTAGGGTTCCTTACAATCAAGGGAATGAATGCTATCCAAAAATATGCATGCCAACCTGCACAAACATAAGATAGAATGTGACAAACTAAATGCATTCTTGCCAAAACACAGGCAAGGAAAGAGTGAAAGGAACCTATGGGTGGGACGTTCTCATTACTCAATAGGGTAAGAAAACACGGGTTGTTTGGGATTTCTTTGCTTTCTGTATAAGAGCTTTTTGACGAAGCCAACTTCCTCTAAAAGTTCTTCTAATAGGATAAAATACTTCCATGTCCAAAAGCAGTCAGATTTATAAACAATTTTTGAACAAATGGGTCCTAATACACTTGAAATGACGTCTCACCCTTGACATTCAGCAACAAGAAAACAACCACAAATATCCATAGATACCAACTGCAAATCACAAATATTTCTCAAGTCAGTAATCTCTTTTAGGTATTTAATAATTTAATTCCATAAGTGCTTTAAAAGTGGAATTAGCAATGAAATTATTGTAAACTGACCGTATTCCAACAACTCTCTTAAAATCAGTTTCGAGAGCACGCATCATGTACTTGTAAAAATTGAAGTTGGGGTTTTCCCTATAATGAGTCTGGCAAATGGAAATTCAGAAAAAATAAAATGAAAAAGAGTAAGTTCCATATGTAACATGCTTGAGACAGTAAAGATATCATCATAGGTAAGGTAGTTTACCACAATAAATCCACGTCGTAGAGTTTCATAGTCTAACTTATTAACAGACCCATAAATTTGTTTGAAAAAGGAACGCTGAAATTCAAAGAGATGGGTCAGTGTAATCTGTCATGAGCAAAGCAAATTAATTTGCATTGTTGAGTACTTAATCTACTTTGGCTTATTGCAGCTATATTTCAGTTTTTGACTTACCACCCAACTTAACAAAGCTAAATCTTTACCAATTCCCTTAAACCTGCGCTTGATGAAACCGTGTTCCTGTACATGGGTTACTGTCCTTTGCTGCGCTGTAGGCACGACAAAAAGAAGAAATCCGATGTCTTATTCCCAACTTGAAACTTCGATAATAAATTTGAATAATATGAATTACCTTGTTTTGGATCATGTTGCTTTTTCTGAATAGAATCTTCCCATTGTTTCCATTGGCGTATCTAATGACAAGCAGAATCATTGGTGCAATGGAAAAATACGTACAAACATTAATTATATTCTCAAAATGCAGGGTAGTTAATTAGGTAGGTAGGTACCTTCAAGGTTCCGAACAGCATAGTTAGAGCAGAGAAAAGTACGTGCACGACAGCCAGCACGAAGATAAATATATGTAGATCATGTATTGCATCAAGAGATAACAGTGGTGCTTTATCCTTGGAGAATAAAGAAATGAACAAGAAAATTTCAGTACGTCTCAAGATTGAATAATTTCGAGTACAGAGACTAAAGTAAGTACCTGTTTCTCACAGTAACCCTGGCCATCTGGTGCTTCTGCAGCAGCAAGAAGGTGGCGCCCAAAGACGAAGAAGCTGCTTTGGAAATGATCTATGGATTTGTCGTCGCCTTTGGATTTATCAGATTTGCTGCAAGGAAGCCAGTCGTCGGTCAAGTGCTTGGCGATGCATATTTTAGTAATTCTGCTTTGAAACACAGTGAGAAGCAGAGATATGAATCCCAACAGCATCAACTCTGCACCATAGATCATAAATCAAGACATGTTTATCAGTTTGTCAAAATTCTTTTTCATTAAGTATATTAATAGTGCATCGACTGACCTTCCTTTATTTTTTGTAAGGCTTCGAAAAGAGCACCCTGATTTTTCTTGATCAAGAACTGCAAAGATCGTCATCATATTTTCAGATAAAAAAACAGTTACCTGCATCAGGAAAGGATAACGAAGAATTAATAATGAAGAATTTATTGACCTTTCCGGCATAATGAAGGAGTCTTTCAGCAACTAAAGAGATGGCCACAATTACAGTACAAACAAGTGCGACTATCCAAGTGGGCGTATACTCTAAAGATTCTCCACCACCGCCACCTCCTCCGGCCATCTTTTTTTTTTCCTACTTTCTCTTCAGTTTAATAGAGAGAAAAATCTGATCATTGAAGGAAAAAGGAGCTTGAAAGCACTTGAAATAATGATGATTTATTTGACGAAGACTTGGTTAAAGTTCATCGTGAATTTGATTGAAATTATAGTGTTGATTAAGAAAGTTCCACCAATTGATCAAATGGTATATTAAGAATTCAACGTTGTGGAATAGATTGGTAGGTGGCAGGCAATTGTACAAGGTAGTAATATATTTATTATATATTGACTTGTTCTTCCAATTCTACACAAAAAGCAACGAGAAGGAGCCTCTGGATTTGCCCGCGCGGGATGACTAAGCTCGATTCGGATTAAAATCTGATTTTAATTCAAATCAAAATCAAATAATCAATATTTATCATATTTTTCATGAATCTCGTAACTTTTCAACAACACATTTCAAAAATTTTATCACAATTTACTAAAAATCTAATTATAATTCCCACCAAACACCAATTTCACTTTCAACTTTTTTCTTGTCCCAAATCATGAGTTAATAAATTAAGGTTAAGTGGATGACCAAACTCTGAATCAATTAACTTTCTACGGTTAACCGTTGGAATTTTTCCGTGTAGCGACAAAATTGATGGGGGCCCGGCCCTTCTGATTTATAAACGAGCTGAACCGTAGTTTAACCATGCATGAAAGAAAGGGACACAGTTACTGCACTACGCCAATTATAATATTGATAGAACATGTTTTTTTTTTTAATTACACTACGTTTTAATTACAATGAATATCTTTTATTTTTACTTATTTTCATATTTGTATTCTCATCTTTTTTATTGTTTTTTTATTTACAATCTTTTATTGATTAGTACATATTTGTCCTTACGATGGCCAAAAAATCAGTTAGGAAGAGTAAAATGACTTATTTGTCCCTTGTATTTGTAGATAAGCAAGTTAAACGACGAATACAAAAGTTCGACAAAATATTTTCCCCGACAAATATTTGGATAGAAATAGACATAAGAGCAAACATGTTAATCAATTGAATGGAAGTGCAAAAATGAGAAAAAATATTGACCTTCACTACAACTAAATCGTGGTTGTAGTGTGAATATAATTACCCAATAATCACTCCATATAAAACTATATATATATAATTTACATGTAAACTCTAGCCCTAAGAAATCAAGATCGACTCTTACATTTTTGCTTCTCGCCTCACATCAGAATACTGCATATTAGAGCTAATACATGTTAATTTATGTAATTTGGTCTTTTTTGAATCAAAAAGTTCAATCTAGGTTGTGGTGTAAGTTGATAAATCAAAACGTTCATTCTTTGCAATTCGAGTTTTTTACTCTCTTACTTGCAAACTCAAGTGATTTTTTTCATAATGCATGACAATAGAACTTGATATATTCATAACTTGGGTTGTGTTGTATCTTTTTGGACTTTTTTTTCCAAGAAAAAATGTTTCGGAATAGTAAAAAGTTGTAGAATGCGTGGTTAAAAAATAATGAAAAATTTTGAACGTATGTATAAAATTGTTCTATGGGAGAATGTGTGGTTGGAAATAAATGTTGGAAAATAAGTTTTTTTTTTTTTTTTTTTTTTAAACATTAGTTATCTTGAGTTCATGATNTATCTTGAGTTCATGATTCTCTTTTTAAAAAAAGTTCTTCTTTTATTCAAACAAAGCGAGTTCAATATTTTGACTACAATTTCTTGATAATATATAGCTATGTATCTAATTAGTATTTTTTATAACAGCTCATTTTAAGAGAAAGTATTAAAGCATTGTTCATTATTAAGTAGTATTAAAGCATTGTTCATTATTAAGTCAATAGGCTCTAGCATGCCACACTTATGGAACGAATACGATTAATTAGGGAAAAATATTTCTTCTCAAAATATAATTTAATTTTTGATGTTTTAATTTTCATTTCTTTTTGTGATTTTTAGTCTCCACTATTTTGCTTCTTGAAAATTTCTTAGCTGATTTTTTTTCCATTGCACATATATTATCTATTAGTAGCGTGTTAGGTATAGTATTGAAAAAGCCTACATGAAAAAAGTTTATTAAACGTATACAAAAAATGTTATGGGTAAAATCAAATTGAGCCGAACCGACGACTTGGGTTTGCTTTTGGTTCCAATAATTACAACGACTTGAATAATTCCATTTACGAAATACCCGAAATATAAATACTCGAACTACCCACTTGACGTCCAAGCCTATATTTTGGATTCTTATATTTTATTTACTTTTTAACCATACATTTTACGTAACTCGCTAACTTATAATCTCAAAAAGCTTTCTACCTTTGTCAAACAGGAGCTATGAGAAGTAATTCAAATCTATCATTCTTGATTGTGACTTAGGATAATGCAGTGTGAAATAGGAAATGTTTTGGTTGGCGAAATGTGGCATACAAGTCTAGTCTTTCAGAAATTAATATATATTCCAACCAATCCATACATGTTTTTCATAATATATTCACATCATTCTTTTAGTGCCATGTTAGCTGCATTTATCGAGAATGTGAATTAATGGATGGTAGGGACCATTCGTGCATGTGTTTGGTGATAATAATGATTTCTAGTCCAACATATTTTTTATTTGCACATTTTGTAAATAATAATTACTATCATTTTATTATCCGTACTTTCTACATGATTCAAAATTTGAGGTGGATAAAAGGTGAAAGTTCGAATAAATATTCTTATTCATTTATGGTGTTCGATTTGTTGTCCTTAGCGCATAGACGTCAATAAATATGCACTTCGATTCCATTGTATCTTGGAGGTTTGTTTGGATCCTCAGTGCATTCATTTTTAAGGAACAAATGAAGTCTTACGAATGACTTTATCCCGTGCCCTGAAATTTACTGCGATTGTTTCACGCCATTGTAAAGGAATCACCATACCAACAATCTTTAAGATTTTATTTCTCGGAAATTACAATGGCTCATCCATCGCTTAGAGATTTCCTGTTGATTTTGCAAAATTGAAAAGGTTCCACGGGGCTATCTTTCGTAGATACCAAAACAACTAAACAAGTTACATTTCCTACCCACTAATTTGAATGGCCCGTGCTCCTTGAACAATCCCCTGGAAAACCAGGGGATTGTTCAAGGGGCTTTATCCAGCATGATAACTCACTCTGTAGTTGGCCAATTTTATCCTGTAAAATATCCCATTATCTTAAATATGGGTCAGGTATTTTCGAACAAAAATTATGAAGGACTTCAGCCTCCTTACGTTGCTACCACAAAACCAGCTCGACTACGAGTATATTGACTGAATCACAAAAGGAAAACAGTGGACAGAGATTAAGCAAGATTTGATTTAAGTTAAAACGTAAAAATCTCCGACATACAATCATTTTGTAAATATCAAATCCAAGACTTTGAAACCTTCCATCAATAATCATCACCTCTGGATACCACTTCTTTGCAAGTCGGACGAAGTAGAATTGTATGCTCAAACTGCGATACATAGCTGCCCTTAATGTCACACAGAGGAGGATACGCCTGCCAGATATTAAACAAAACGCCGTCAACATTTATTTAGTTTGAAGATCTGTATTGTAATAGTCGATACAACATATAAGTTTACACGCATTTTAACAGTCCATATATTGAATATGAAGTATACCTTTAACGGCTTCAGCAAATTTAAATGTGTAGCACACAGTAGTAGCACACAAGTTTCAAGAATTTTCATCAAGTGATGTGGAGCATCACTAAACATGATTATGGACCTATTTCGTAAAGCAATCTTCGACATAAGGCCCAAATGAATAGCTCCAAGGGTAGATTCTTCAGCCTTATTTTTTTGGCGATATAGGGTTTAATTGCGCCTCTCCTATCAGCTTTATGATTTTTGGGGAAACTGATTGCATCTCCCTCCGTCAAATTGGTATCAAAGATGGAGGTCTTATGTTTGATTCTCTACAAGAAGAATGGTGCAGAACATCACTTGAAAATGAGAGTTGGCCAATTTCATAAGAGAATGTTCGACGCAAGGCCCAAAAAAATAGTGCTTGGGTGGATTCCCGAGCTTGATACTAGGTGATAAAAGGGTTTGATTGCACATCTCTTATCAGCCAGCTGTAGTTTTTGGGAAAAGTGATTGCATATCCCTAGTCATTAAGCCTCTACTCAATCTAACCTTTCTATTCATCTCTCTACATCATTAAGCCTCTACTCGATCTAAGCTTTCTATTGTCTGGTTCAAGATACTACAAGTTGAAAAAGTTCATGGTAACTGGATTTATGCAAATCAAGAACAGTGGTTCAAGCATAGGTAAAAAATAAATAAATTAATTGTTCCCTTCTTCAGGCCGGTTTAACTTTCCAATCTCATGTCCGTCAAGATTTTCATATTAATATTTATATGTACTTATAATTGAAGCTATTTAGAAGCAATCATGCATCAAGCAACCATTAATGTGCATGTGGCAGTGTGAATATCAATGTCCAGATTATTGACTTAAAATCCTTGCAGACCAAAACAGGGGAACACATACCTTAACGATACCAGTATCACACAAGTTCTTCAGTGCCATCAGATATTTAGTTTCTCCAAGGCGGTCTAGATAACGTCTGCAGAAAGCCAATGTAGAGAAATTCTTATTAATTGTTGCCAATAGCTGTTTTGTTCTAGGTAACCGCAGTGAAATGTGACCAGCATCAAAATTCTTCATGTAATGGCTGCATTCAAGATCTTCTCTGACTTCTCCCTTCCCTGCATGCAACAAAAGGCCCGCAAAAAAATTGCACTTAGTGCATCCGGCCTAACCATATCTATCAGATTCGACAGAATATGTCCCACCCTCTATGGAAAGAAGAGGTTACCTGTGGATCCGAAGGTCTCGATCGCATAAAATTCACCTTCTTCCATTTTTGTTTGCTCTCCTCTTTTCACAATTGGAACAGATTTCCCAGCATGGATTTGATAATGTCCAATGCTATGCCCATTTAGATTTCGGATACTTTTAACTGCCAGAACAGATAATTAGTTGAGCTTGTAAGTTGATCACATGAAGGCATTAAAAAGTTAAAAACATTTCTAAATCCTATAACTGAACATTACTATTTATCAAGACCATAAAAGATAGCATAAGAAGGGAAGTATCACAATTCTATTTTCAGTCAGCAATTAATATTTCCTACATTTGGTTATCAATTTGTTTCTTACTAGCTTTGAAATTCTAATGAGCACAAAGGCCTTCAGTTTTGGCATGATAAAACATTTATTGATCTCCGAATATTTAATCATAGAACTTAAACTAGGGTCAAAGTCTGACAATATCAACAAATGACCACCATCTGCCACAACAAAACTTAAGAAAGATAGTCCTGAAATCCAAAAGATCTGACATTTTAGTGAGCAGGAAATTTCAATTTCATAGTTGATAACAGCAACAAAAGAATAGCACAGAGAGAGGGAGAGAGATATTTTAGGATAACGACACCACTTGACTGATTAGATGTGCATTATCCATAGAAGAAGAATAGTTATTTAGAATGTGAAAGTGCCTGCTCTAAAAAAAACAACCAATTATTTTGATACGCATTAAACACCAAATTTGAAATTAGAATAGTGATAAAAAGTTGCAACTCACAACTTATTCATCATTGTATTTCCTGAGGCTTTATTTGCCATGATAAATGTAGAGACACATTTAGTAAAATCAACTTGAATAACTACAACGCCATTCAACGATCACATCCCCCCTCAAAGAAAAAGGAAAAGAAAAAAGCACCCATGCACGGGCATCATGTGCAAACATCATAACAACCAGAAATGCATCTCATAAAAGCTATTTAATTTTATCCAAGGGTTATACCTTGGAACACCTTTCCATTGATTTCAACCTCATATGACTCCATGACCTCTTGAATTGCAGAACCTACGTCGCCTAGGCGCACATCAATCCCAGCTTCCTGTTTCAAAACAAATTGTCATCAACTGCTCCCACTTGTCCACTAGAAGTCTCAGCCAGATAATTTCACACTTCAGTCTGAGTTTCGGTTCTTAAAAAGTCGTTCTTATGCAAATAAATTTAGTAACCCACCTTGATTCCCGTATTGGTAGCTTCACGCGAGGCCTCGAGCAGTGGATTAAACATGGGGTTGAATGCCACAGTAAATGCACAATCCACTATATGCCCTGCAAATGAAGTGTTGCAAATATTTGAATATTTGAGATAATACGAAAATAGAAACAGGAAAATAAAAATACGGTCTCATAAGAGGCTTCCAGAGACCTTGAGATTGCAGTATGGTAAATAAGTAGCTATATTACCATCAATGTGAGTTCCAAAGTCCAGTTTCATCACATCATCATACTGAAGGACAGTTTTATCCCCAGAATTCGGGGTCCAATGGGCAGCAACCCTGCAACAAAGAACAGGCAGGAAGCAGACAGATCAGATTAGAATTCTGAAGGGAGTGAAACCACGGAATCGAAAAGAGACTCAAACCTCAAAAATCAAAATGGTGTATATTGGTTTCTAAACTAGTTATATCCAAAATCGCCAAAATGAAATGAGTGGGCCACATTTGCAATTAAGCAATACCAGTTCAAGGAGCATCCTGTAGGAAATGCAATACCAGCCTGTAGACCGTTCTCTGATATTAATTTACGAACTGTGTTCTCCAAGGTCTCACACAGGTCAGTCATCAACATTCCGGGCTTCAAAATTTGCTTAATGTACTTCCGAACCTGACAATGATATGCATAAATTAGAAAATTACAATGACAGTCCAGAATGAACTTCTCAAACAAGCATACTATATGCTGATGCCAACACAAGCATACTGAAGGACGTAAAGCTAAATGGCAACCTGACGGTGGACCTCTGCTGCTTGGCGAACAGAATTATAGATTGGTTTTTCCAGTCGCTCCAATTCCCTCTTTTCCTCAGATGTAGTCCTCCACAAGTTACTATGTAGAACCATATTTCATAAAATAACCATTTTAATTTACAGCAATACCATACAAGAGAGATTATACAGACTATAAACAAAAAAATCTTATGATTTCAAAAGAAAATAAGAGATGTATTGCACTCAAATGGTAAATGA
This sequence comes from Fraxinus sp. D2006-0159, assembly GCA_903798375.1. NCBI lineage: Eukaryota > Viridiplantae > Streptophyta > Magnoliopsida > Lamiales > Oleaceae > Fraxinus > Fraxinus sp. D2006-0159. Next base: position 12,982 of record CAIGRQ010183896.1, read on the forward strand.
CGCCATAGCAAACTGTAAAGACCTTACCACAAAGAGCAGAGTAAACAAGAGACAACACATCCAAATTTATCCAACTGGGTTTCCTATATCCGAGTCTTGTTGAAACAACTATGAGAAAAGTAGATCGGTCAACTCCTTCACAGTCCTCCTATTTGACCAACCTAAGCCCCTGTTTGGCCTCCATTTCTTAAAACTTATTTTTTCTCAATTTATTTTCAACCACACATTTCATGAGACCCACAATATCAATTTTTTAACCGCACATTTTATCAACTTTTATCAAAATCTACTAAAAATCATTTTTTTTTTAATCAAAACCAAACAGGGGCTAAGAGACCTTCTCTCCATGATTGAAACAGTATTAATTAGTTGCTACCAGAGCAAAAGCTCCTTATATTCATTGCCCATGTCTAATTTCCTTCCCATACGGCCATACACGATAACACACGCTGAAAAAAGCTCCTTTTCCACATTCCAACTGTTTCGTCTCCTCAAAGTATGCACCATCATTGCCTCCAACTAAAAAAGAATATCAATACTAAGTGAATTTGAAACAGGAAATAAAGTCAACCTGGCACCCACTAGTTCCTCTCCAATACAATATATTTTTCATTCGATATATGCAACCTACCTAAGACTAGCACCATCAAATATCTATGCTATGTATTTCTTTTAAAAAATGATGAATGTCTCATATCCACGACATGTCAAGCAACAAAGGAAAATTATATAAACATACTCATCTGCATATTGTTGAATTTCACCCTCTGGAAACTCCCCAGATGGAAAAAGTTCAATCACAGGAATAGATGGAGGATCAGTTTGCTGAGGTGGTTTTTTTTTCTTCCTGCAGATTAGAACAGACAGATGTAAGTTATATTCAAGTCTCAAATAAGAAGGGCAAGACAAGTATGTTAAAGAGTATGTCTCACTTGCTTTTATTTTTCTTCTTCTTCTTTTTTGTAGCTTCTGAACATTTCCAGATGAATGCAATTAACGAGTCAGACAAAAAAAAAAAAAGCAAAACCTTAACAAAATGATGTCAAGACCAAGAAAATAATTTTAATAATAAACGATTGGAATTCATAGTAATCCTTGAACATCTGAAAACATTAAGAAAAACTGAAAATAAGACAATATAAACACCATCAAGGTTCTTGAACAGCATATCACAATAGCACAAATTAAATTACATCACATAAAATGAACGTGAATGCAAAACATGACCCTCAAAATCTACAGTTTTACAGGCAACTGCCCGATTGTGGTCCAGTGTCGGGCTATCTGCACCACGATCAATGCCGTCTTCTCTTGGCATTTGTTAAACGCGATTCAACACAACAGAATGAGATTATATATAATCCCAATACTACAGGCAAAAGGAGAAGAAATAAGCACTAGAAAAAAGGAACTTAGAAAAATGTTTCACCAAAATAGAACTGACTATTATTGAGATTACTACTCCCTCTTCCATCTAAGATAAGCCATCAGAAGAATTACTCTTGCAAATTAGGAAAAATACGAGAGAACAACAAGGGTAAGATTACACTATATTCCATGAAGGAGCAAGTTAACATGGAGCAGCAGAGAGTTTCCCTGTGCCAGCATTTTTACATTCACTACCATTTACACTCTCTCTGAAAGAGACATATTTGAGTTCCCAAAACAATCTTCTCTAAATCATTATTATAGTAACTGACAAGTCATATGATGTGTTCTACAACCACGACCACCATCTCACAAATAAAACATGAACCCACCTAACAAAGCTTGAAAACCAATCCCTCTGCATGGGGAAACTATCATTGACTACATATCTGGAGAAAGAAGGGCTTTATAGTATTGCAAACCGAGAGCGAATCGGAGAGCTAAGAAAAATCTTATCCTATATGAAAAATGAAGTGTTTGTACAATATAAATACTAAACCAAAAGAAATGAAAAATAGGCGGGAAATACAGTTATGACAGCTCAACCAACTAACAAACTGAAATTAATATTTGGCGCCTAATTACAGGTTGTTTTCTCCCCCTCAAGATGGATGGTGGAGATCGACAACGGCCATCTTGGACAGCAAGGAAAACAGGGCTGATGTAGGCAACGGTTTTGTGAAAATATCAACTAGTTGATGATTAGTTCGAACCGGTAAAAGGTTGATAAAACCATCATTGATTTTGTCCCTTATAAAGTGACAGTCTATCTCTATATGTTTGGTCCTCTCGTGGAAAATGGGATTGGTAGCAATATGAATCGCTGCTTGGTTGTCGCAAAATATCAAAGCAGGAACCTTGGAGTTTACACGGTCAAGGAGTAATTGATGTATCCACATCAGTTCACTAGCAATGGAAGCCAACGAACGGTACTCAGCCTCAGCAGATGATCTGGACACTGTGTTCTATTTCTTAGCCTTCCAAGACACCATAGAATCTCCAAGAAAAACACAAAAGCCGGTGACAGATTTTCTGGAGTCTAAGCATGATCCCCAATCTGCATCAGCAAAAGCACGCAATTGCAAGGAAGAATCAGCAGAAAATAAGAGTCCTTGACTAGGAGTAGCTTGATGTATTACAACAAATGATGAACAGCTATTAAATGAGGCTTTCTAGGTTGAGAAACAAACTGACTGAGTTTATGCACTGCAAATGTAATGTCTGGTCTAGAGATCGTTAGATAAAGTAATCTTCCAATCAGCCTCCTATATAAAGAACCATCTTCGATCTTCCAGCAACTCCTCCTCAAAGGAGCTCAAGCGAACTTTGGGATCCATGGGCAAAACAGCAGGTTTGCAGGCAAGAAATCCTGTATCCTCAAGTAATTGAAGTACATAATGCCTTTGAGATAAGACAATACCTCGATGAGGTCTAGCAATCTTCAAATTAAGAAAATATTTGAGCTTCCCCAAATCCTTTAGCTTAAATTGGTTGTGTAAAGTTGATTTCAAATCATTAATAACCTTCAAGTATGAGCCAGTGATGACCATATCATCAACATAAACAAGTAGGGCAACAAAGCTTGTTCCAGATCCCTTAGTGAATAATGAGTAATCAAATTTAGATTGGTGAAAACAATGTAGTAAGAGGGCACGAGAGAATTTCGAGAACCATTGTCTTAAGGCTTGCTTTAGTCCATAAATGGACTTATGTAATCTGCAAACTAGATGCTCCCATTGTTTGTGAGATGAGGTGGAAGGAATATAGCCCAATGGTAGGTTCATGTAAATTTCTTCAAACAGATCGTCAAGGAGAAAGACTTTATTCACATCCAATTGAATGATGTGCCAACTATTTATGACTGCAACTGCTAATAGAAGCTTTACAGTTACTAACTTTGCCACTTGAGAGTAAGTTTCCAAGAAGTCAAGTCCTTCTTGCTGAGTATACCCCTTAGCCACTAATCGAGCTTTGTAGCGATCAATAGTCCCATCATATTTATATTTAACATTGTACACCCACTTGCAGCCTATAGAGTGCTTCCCTTTAGGCAAACAGGTAACGGACCAAGTTTTATTCTGTTCCATGGCAACCAACTCAGTAGCCATAGCATCCTTCCAATGAGTGTGTTGCACAGCCTGATGATAGGTTTGGGGTTCAATATTTTAGGAAATATTGAGGAGAAGATGATTACGAGGAGAGAATTTTTCATAAGTAACATAGTCACTTAGAGGATAAGGATGTGAGTGATTATCAATATGAATGGTATTGTGAGATAAAAGATTACGGTGAAAATCTTTTAAGTATGAAGGAGGTTTGTTTTGTCTAAGAGATCGTCTAATAGTAGGATTAGCAGGAATATCTGTAATACCCAGACCAGGAAAGTTTAAAAGATTTGATAGGTACTATTCATACCAACAAGGTGCACCTTCTTTTCTGGAAGTCCATCCTTAGAAACGCTACAGTTAAGCGTGCTTGGCTTGGAGTAATTCTATGATGGGTGACCCCCTGTGAAGTTTTCTCGGAGAGC
>CAIGRQ010183900.1:0-16748 GCA_903798375.1 Fraxinus sp. D2006-0159
ATAACATTAATTACATTCAAATCAAGCATTAAATGTTCCTAAAAAGGTGTCATTAATGGTAATTTGGACCTTTTGCACCAAAAAAGTGACATTTTTGTTCACCAAAAGGGAAAATAACAATATTTTTTTTGGATTTTCAAATTTAATGACATTTATGATTTGTTTTAGGATTACGACGTGCTTTGGAGTTTTTCTCCACCAATTTTGACCGAGCTTGAATAGAATATATTGGAAAAATTGATCATTGTTAATTTTGTTGACACCAATTTTAGATAGTTAGAAATTATGCAAAGTCATTATAGTGTAATTTTGATCGATTCTTTCAACACACTAAATCGATGAGTTTGATTGTTCCTCGTTTTTTTTTTTAATATTTTTACCTCTTATAAAATAATTATTGCCAATCAACATATCTTTTTTAAAAAAAAAAATTAACTTATAAATTAAAATATATTACTAAAAAATTATTTATAGCAAAATATTATATTATAATTAAAAATTACTAAAAAATTACATTATAATTGAAAAATTACTTATAAGTAAAAATTTGTTTCATCTAAAATTTTTATTTATATTATAAATAAAAATGCTACTAATAAAACAATAATTCACTTATAAAATAAAAAACATTACTTACAAATAAAAAAAATTCACTTAAATTTATTTATCCCTTGTTTTTTCCACATTATTTTCAAAATATATTTTTTTTATCTCTTATTTTCCAACTACATATTCTACGCAAATTCAAATCTTTTCCTTATTTTTAACCACACATTCTCTACAAAATCACTATTTCAAAATGCATTTTTGACCAAAAAAAAAGGCAGCTCGAACAGATCTTAAAGTATAAAATTAACTTATAATTGTAAAATTAATTTATAAGTAAAAGCATTAACTTAACATTTTAAATAGATATATAACATTATTTAATTTTTAAGTTAAATATTAATTTATATGTGAAAAAACTATCTATAAGTAATTATGAGTAAAAAAAAATCATATAAGAAACTAGAAATTAAAAATTTTACTAAAGGACATATATGTAATTTTATTCTTTTAAAAATCTTTCAGAACTAATGAATAATAAACTCCTAAATATAGGTTGGACAGTTTTACTAAAATCACTCAGAATCGAACTGTTCATAAAATGCTCAGAATCGATATCGATACTTTAAAAAACGTTAATAACCGGTACGCCAAAACCCCCCCACATGCCATTTGGATAATTACATTCACACCACCATTTTTATTTCTTAGACTACATTTTAATTACATTTAAGATTGTCAATTTTACTTATTATAACATTTATGTTCCGCACGATTTTAATTTCATATTATTCTTGTTCTCAAACTTTTCATTGATTAATATATTTTGTATTTGATAATAGTTTGTGTTCAAAAAGTCTATTGAAATAACGTATAACAACTTATTTTTTTACCATATTTAAAAAATAAATAAATAAAAAAGTACGTAAAAATATCTTCCCTCATTTCAAAGTATAGAAACAAAATATTTTGACGTAAATAATGATCAAGGACGAGATGTTCTAAATAATGGAAATTTAGAGAAAAGAATTTGATGAAAAAATTAAAGAAATAATTTCTATAATGAGCAAAGATTGGGGATCTTAACTGCAATTAAAATGTGGTGTAACAAATAAAAATTGTAGTGCCAATATAAACACCATTTGTTTTATTGCTCCCTCCTTCAATAAAAGATAAACTTGATTTTATTTTTTTTTAAATCCCAAATTATAAACCATTTTCCTTATAAGTATAGAGTTTTTTAGTTTTCTAATATACACATATTTAATGTACCTTATTATCAACAAATATAATTAATCATATTTAAACAATTATTTAATGTAGAGACATATTAGTAAAAGTTTAAGAAAAAAATTATATTTTAAACTATATTAATTAAATTTTCTTAATCCTTGTGAAAATAGAAACAAAGTCATCTTTATCACATTTTTTCTTAACTTTTCAAATTTATATTTTCTACTATATTAATTACATTTTCTTAATCTTTGTGATAATAGAAACAAAGCCATCTTTATCACAATTTTTCTCCACGTTTCAAAAATATCACTAACATTCACTTTTTTCTTATTCTTTTTTTATTTTGAGTATTACATACATCATCAACCACTTTTTGAGCACATATCATTTAAATTGAGATTGATATACCAAAAATATGCTTGTAAAAAATTAGGTTTTTTACAATTAATTTTATTTAATTTTCTAAAAGTGAAATTCTCTGAGCCCCAAAAATTTCAAGAGAATCAAAATCTTCTCCAAATTAAATTCAAGCGAAGTCCCAAGATCAACATCTTCTTCATATTTAAGTCAAATTCAAGTCAAGTCTATAAATTCAACCAAGTCCTTGATGTTCAAGATTCAAGTCAAGTGACCCTTCATTTTCAAACACTCAGATCGTTAATCAAATAATCGTGAGATTTCTCAATCACGAGAGGATCAACACACCTTTCATTTCACAAAAAAATAAAAAAAATTATAGCGATTTACGTATTTTATACACAAAATTATTGTAACAAGTCCGAACTAATTGAATATTTGTATCAGAAATTCCTCAAATTGGTTTACATAATAAAATGGACAATATGATATTATCTGAAATATTGTAAACATCATATTAACATAGTATTCTATTATATAACATGATCATTATTAATTAATAAATTTTGAATGTGTAATATTTAATGAGGTTACAAAATCTATTCTTTAGCTAAATTTTGGATGATTTGTAAAATGTACATGTTTGTATATAATATATTTTAGTTTTTAAATTTATCAAAAATGAATTTTATTGATAAATTTACATTTGTTAATATTGGACTTATGTATATATAATATACATAATTATTCAAAAAAAATTAGATCGTTTATTACCAAATTCTATTGGAAATTTACTTAATATGCACAACGAAAAATATAATAATTTCAATTCTCACCGAGAATTTGTTTTGTATTTAGATAAAAATTGTGATAGAAATTATACATTTTGTAGATTTTGCAAACGCATTTGTTGATCTTGGAACACAAACAATCACAATCTGCAATCCTCAACTGTCAAATTGTCCATAACGACTTAAATATCGTTTTCTGCAATTCATAACGATGTATATATCGTTATCAGTACTGTACGATGTTTGAAATTTGATGAAACTTTTGTGTTGAATTACAATTATGGACACCGCGGATATGGTATGAATATCTGTTTGTTATCCAGTTGAATACAATTAGTCAGTTGAAGGTGCATGTAAATTAAAATATGCAGAGAATGGTAAAGAGAAAATTTCTTTGTGTAACCTTTTAGAATTAAGTTGTTGAGAATCAAGAAGAGTTTGGTGATTAATGGCGTTTATTGCTAATAGAGAGTGTAGAACAAATTGTAAATATGAACAACAAAGAGGAACATGTTCGAACAGACAATGATGGTAACCATGACAATGGTGATGAAATATCTGTAGATTGTAATGGTTTTGATGTAAATGAAGATAGTCTCCTAAGAGTAGATGACAAAGATAATTCTCCTATACCAGATAACAATGATATGGAGTTACACATGGATGAACCCTGTAGTCAGATTGTATCTGCAAGTGTAAGTTCGCTCTGTTGTGGAACATCTTGTTCATTACGTGTAGGAAATTTGATTTGGACAAGTTCCCATACGCGCATGCAATTGCTGTCGTAAGGTTTAAAGGAGATAACGGCTATAACCTATATAGCCCTTTTTATACTAATATTTGTTGAAAGCAAGCATATTCTGCATTTGTATACCCTTTGCCAAATGAGGTCAAATGGAGAATTCATAAAAATGTGATGGATAGAGAAGTATTTCCACTATTAGCACAAAGACAGGGTGAGCGACAGGCCAAAAAGAGGAAAAGATCAGTCGAAGAGATGCGTATCCCTCCTAAGTGCAGTAGGTGCAAGAAAACCGATCATGTTAAATCCACTTGCACGTGCCAAGTAGCTGATAGTGAAACTTAAGGTTGTAATATTGTCGTAACTTGTAGCTTTATAATTTTGTACTTATTCGAAGCACAAAATGATTTCTTAGATTTTGTAGTCATTGTGCCATCAAAATGATTTTGTACTACTGGAATGGAATTAAAGTCATTTTACGATTATGTGTTTATTTTTTTCATATTAAAGGCAAACGACGTTTACGTCGTTACAATAGACTTAAATGTCATTCCAGTACAAAAATGGACTCATTCTAATAACGACATTAATATTGTTTCTGTGTTACAAAACGATATAGAAGTCGATGCATTGATTAACATAATGATATTGAAATCGTTCCTGAAACGCAAAACAATTTAGATATCGTTTGAGTATCAAATGCACACTGCTTCATAGATTTTCATAATGACATCCATATCGTTTCAGCATAAATTTGATGAGTTTGTACTCGTTTCAGTTGAACACGTAAATAAAACGACATATATGTCGTTTCTTTTCATATCAAACGACAATGATATCTTTGTAATATCAAACCCACGAAATAACGTAACGACATCCATATCGTTTCAGAACAAATTTGACGAGTTTGAACTCGTTTCAATTGAAAACGTAATTAAAACAACATATATGTCATTTCTTTTTACATGAACGATAAATATATCGTTGTAGTGTCAAAAACACTAAATAACATAACGACGTCCATACCGTTTTAGTGTAAATTTGACGAGTTTGAAATCTTTACAATTCAAATAATTACAACGATATTTATATTGTTGTTTTTCATGTAAAACGACAACTATATCGTTATGCTTAAAAATGACGATTCGACCATCCACGACCACCCAACATACATTCATTGTACGTAGGATGATAGAAATAGGTCATCAAGTGAATTCGATCTCGTTCAACAGAAATAATGTGAACATTTGTGTTCCATAGTTGTCTACCACCTTTGAGTTGTTTCAATACAAAGAAAGTATCTCCATTCACTTTTTCTGAGCCATTCAAGTTCTATGAACCCACTTGATGCCCACTTTCGATCAAGATACATATGTCGGGGTATGTCGAATGATCGTGGACATTCGAATCGTCGTTTTTAAGCATAACGATATAGTTATCATTTAACATAAAAAGAAACGATACAAATGCCGTTGTAGTTATTATTTGAACTGTAACGATTTCGAACTCATCAAATTTGTACTAAAATGATATGGATGTCGTTATGCTATTTCATGGGTTTGATATATAATGACACCATTATCATTTCAGTGTAATTTTGACGATATTGATATCATTTCGGTTTAAATCATAACTAAAACGACGTATATATCGTTTTAGTTTGTTTGATATATAATGATATCATTATCGTTTCAATACAATTTTGACGACATTGATATTGTGTCGGTTTAAATCATAACTAAAACGACGTATATATCGTTTTAGTTTACATAAAATAATAATTATATCATTTATGCTAAAAATGACGATTCGACCGTTCGTGACCACTCGACATGTATCTGACATACGTAAGACGATTGAAATAGGTCATCAAGTTGGTTCGATCTCACTCAAAAGAAACTATGGTAACATTTGTGTTCCCATGATTATATACCACCTTAGAACTATTCTAATAGAAAGAAAGCATCTTCATTCGCTCTTTCTAAACCATTCGAGTGGTATCAACCCACCCACTTGATGACCTATTTCGGTCGTCCTACGTATGTTGAAGGCATGTCGGGTGGCTGTGGATGGTCGAATCGTTAATTTTAGCTAGAACAATATAATTATTATTTTATATGAAATGAAACAATGTATATGTTGTTGTAGTTATTATTTGAATTGAAACGATATCAAACTTATCAATTTGTACTGAAACGATATGAACGTCGTTATGTTATTTTGTGGATTTGATACATAACGATATCCATATCATTTCAGTATAATATTGACAACATTGTTATCGTTTTAGCTTAAANGTTATTATTTGAATTGAAACGATTTCAAACTCGTTAAATTTGTACTAAAACGATGTAAGCGTCATTGTGTTATTTCATGAATTTGATATATAATGATATCATTATCGTTTTAGTACAATTTTGATAGCATAGAAATCGTTTCAGTTTAAATCATAACTCAAATGAAATATATATCATTTTAGTTTATGTAAAACGATAATTATACCGTTTCTGTAAAAAATGATGATTCGACCGTCCATGGCCACCCGACATGCCTTCTACATACATAGAACGATCGAATGAGGTCATAGAGTGGGTTGATACCGCTCGAATGACTTTGAAAGAGCAAATGGAAATACTTTCCTTCCGTCGAAATAGTTCGGATGTGCTAGACAACTATCACAAATGTTCCTGTAATTTCGTATGAGTGAGATCGAACCCACTTGATAATCTTTTGCGATCGTCCTACGTATGTCGAAGGCAATGGGCAATCGTAGATGGTCGAATCGTAATTTTATATGAAAAGAAACGACTTCAATGTCGTTGTAGTTATGATTTAAACTGGAAACCTCAATCTCGTCAAATTTGTATTGAAACGAAATGGATGTCATTATGTTATTTTGTGGGTTTGATGCATAATGATATAAATGTCGTTACTTACTAAAAGAAACAACTTCAATGTCATTTTAGTTATGATTTAAATTGGAACGATCATAATCTCGTAAAATTTGTGTTGAAACAACATGGATATCGATACGTTATTCTGTAGATTTGATACATACATAATGATATCAACATCTTTATGTAATAAACGAAACGATATCAATATCGTTGTAGTTATGACTTGAACTAAAAAGATATCAATGTCGTAAATATTGTATTGAAACAACATGTATATCATTATGTTATTTCGTGAATTTGATACATATGGACATAGATACGTTATGTATTAAAAGAAACGACTTCAATGTCGTTGTAGTCATGATTTGAACTAGAACGATATCAATGCCATAAATATTGCATTGAAACGACATAGATGTCATTATGTTATTCGTAGGTTTGATGCATAATGATATCAATGTCATTACATATTAAAATAAACGACTTCAATGTCATTTTAGAAGTGATTTGGCGTGCATATGTGGTCCATGCTGGTCGTGGACTGTTGAATCATCATTTTTATCCAGAACGATAAAAATGTCATTTTATGTAAAAAGAATCAATATCTATATCGTTGTAGCTATGATTTGAACTAAAACGATTTAATGTCGTCAAATTTTACCCAAACAACATAGATGTCGTTATGTTATTTCGTCTTTGATATACAACGATATCATTGTTGTTATGTACAAAAGGAAATGATACTTGTGTCGTTTTAGTTATGATGTGTGCTGAAAAAATTTCAATCTTATCAAATTTGTGCTGGAACGATATAGATGTTGTTATGTTGCTTCGTGGTTTTGATACTTATGATTTGTCATTGTTTTTTAAAGATTTCACGTGAAAAAATCTCCATTAAACAAAGACGAAAGTTTGGGGACCGAAATGTCAACTCCAAGAAAATTTAGTTGGCCTGCGCGCAATCCATGCTTGTGTACGAGTGTCTCTGAGTTGTTTACTCTTGGACTGTCGAATCATCGTTTTATGCAGAACGATAAAATTGTCATTTTATATAAAAAGAATTAATATCTATATCGTTGTATCTATGATTTGAATTGAAACGATCTTATTGTCGTCAAATTTGTACCAAAACGACATCAGTACATCTTTCGTACTAGAATGACATCAACATCGTTTTGTATCTTAGAAACAAAGTCTATGTCGTTACATGAAGCAGTAATTATGTTTTGTCATAAGTACCTAAATAACATTTTATTGGTCAGGAACGATATCGGTATCCTGGACAAGTATAATATTTAACTTGAAAGTTTTAAAAGCCTGAAAATATGTAAACTTCAACTCAATTCAACTATCCTAGACAAATAAAACAAAGTAAATTCAAAACATCATCAAAACGTCAAACAAAATACTAAAAAACAATCTAATGCTCAAAGTCCTATGTCAACAACTCTGCATCCAATTTTTTTTATCACGTCTGTACACAAATCCAAGTGAATTGCATTTACATCCATCGCTTGCATAAATTCTATTTACTTCAAAGTAAATATGCCCCAGTTAGATATACAAAATCGTTGTGCAGTTACGTTAGTTCTCAATACTAAACTTATACAATACTTAACAAATCTAATATTGGTCATCGCTTGTGACATACAATTTCATCAGCAAATGTATAACTCTATAGGGACAGAATCTTTGATAGTATATATTGTAAAATTAAGAGTGAATATTCCATGCATTATTTTAACATGTGGTCTTGTTATTATGCCACATGAGTACTAGATTCCATTCCATTCATAGCCTGTTTCGAGGTGCCATTAGTAAAATAGGTGCTAAAAATATTTATTCACATTCACAACTTTTAGGTAAGAAACAAATGTACCACATTCAATATTTCCATGCCTACTGCAGTTCAATGTATGAAACAAAGTAGTATCACAAATCCATCTTTTCAGATGACGGAACAAACAACATTTTTGTTAGTTGCTAATTGAAAATAATGCACAGATGCCCCCCCTACCATAATAGACAAATGGCAACTATAATTTCCATAACCACTAGCAAAATAGAAAATCGGCACATTACAGATGGTCATGAGGATATTAAATAAAACAAAATGAGAATATTCAAATACAATCTTTTAAATTAGTAATAAATCTACAACTTCATTCAACCAAACTGTTTCCATCATGTTTGAGAAGTGTAGAAACTAGTGGTGAATAAGTGAATAGTGCTTGTAAGTTTCAAGTATGACCAATTATAAAAAAATTATAAACATTAGCCAACTATATGTAAAGAATGTAGCACCTTTATAAAAAGAACATGCTATAAAATCAGATCAGTCCAACACACAAAAGTAAACAAGATATCCAGTAATCAAACAAAACACCAATCATTCCATTAAACCCAATTTATCCACTACTCAAGAGCTTAGATTTCCACAAAATAACTTTAGCAAGCAGTACAATCAATCAAAAAAAATAATAAAAACAAACATATGGATCCAAATGAAATATCCTTCCATTTTTGGCAACCGACATTTTTTTGTGAGAAAACTCAAAATAGTAAGTGTATAATATATACGCATGGGATGAAATGAATATTAAAAATTTTCCATGTCCACACATCCTCATGCAATTAGAATAATGTTTAAAGTTATATAAAAATCCATTTTCTGTGAACATAACATTTCAAATTACAAAAAACTTTCGATTGAATTGAATGTATGGATTTCTGTGAACTCGAATGTCCAAAATTTTAAATGGGAGCTTGTCGCGGTTTGGAAAAGAAGAATACAAATTTCGAACCTCAAAGCCCTTAACAATCATCGCCTTGGTCGAAATCAATGTCTTCATTCAATTCAAAATCTTTCACAATCGTCACCATCATAAGAAAAAAATATGCTTTTTGACGTCAAGGAGAAAACAAGTTTTAGGAATTTGAAGAAGAAGACAATTTTTGAAAATTTAAAGGAGAAGAAGGTTTTCAATTTTCATTTGGGGAAGAATATGATTTTTGAATAAAAGATCAATTCATTATTCAATTTGGTTTTACAAAAAAGGTTAAGTGGTCTTTTCATACTTTTAAATAATTAAATTTTATTTTATTCTAGAGAATTTGGTCAAAGATTAAAAAGGGTGGCCATGCAACTAATTTGCCTTCAATTTTCCTAATTTGTCACCAATTTCCTTCCTCCTGGTACTGTCCATTAATTCCTATAGCTACTGTTTCTTCTGGCCATTTACCCTGATCTTGTACCCCGTCAAACTCCTGCAACCCCTTTGTGAGCATTGGATGGTAGCTGAACTTATGATGCACTTCCACACCCATCTTCTTCTACGACTCTGTTCATAGCTTCTTTGGGAAGGAAAAGAGCTGCAAACATTTTTTAGGTTTCATCCATGGATTGCATTATTTTTACCATGCTTCGAGTGAGGTGCTTTACTGATCTTTCTAATCCAGGCAACCTCTGCATCACTGATTTAATAACTTCAATTTATTTCTCCATAGCTTCCACCTTACTTTTTATCTTATTTTGCGCCATCAAGATCGAAATTCTCTGATACCAATTGATAAGATTCCAGCTGCAATTTTTAGAACATTATCATAACCATAAATTATAGGACTGTTTAATTGATGAAAACTGAAGAAAAACTAGAACAGAAACTATAGCCATTCGAGCGGGTTATCACTCTCCAAAAGGTCTCCCTTCTCTCTACATAAAAGCCTCCTTCTACCCTCCCTTCTACCTTTATTTATAGCTAATTTATAGCTATTTCCTAACTAATTTCCTCCCCCACTTGCCTTTGTAACATAATTTTGTTGATGCACATGCTGCCACGAACAATGGTCGTGAAGGGCCCCTGAGTTTTCCAATTTCTGAGTCATTCAATAACAAGAGATTCTGTTTCCACAAGCATTCTACCAACTCCTAAGCTTGGGATTGCATAAACTTTTTCTCAATAACTCCTAAGATCCCTAGAGTTATAAGGGAACAAAAATCAATGACTAAAATTGACGAAGATGCTTGTAATGGGACTTGTAATGCATACTGATGCTACCAAAAATTGTACTTGTTGAATTCGAGCTTCATGATTGTGAATGAGCACGAACAAGATCTTTTGGTACTTGAAACAAAGGCATCGATGTGTGTTTTTGTCGTCCCTCCCATGTTTAAGTCAGAGAGAGAATAGAGAAAGAAGATATATGCTGGAAATATTTATGAAAACATACCTGAGATATGATCCTAAATCCTATATTTATAGAGTTAGATAGTTGTGCATTCCCAATAGGACTCGTCATCCTTATTTTTAGGAATGACTCATCTTGTAAGGTCAATGTTGGATTAAAACCAGGAGTTTTAACTTAACATACGTTCCAAAATAGAATCCTTGTAGACCTAGAGTTCTTAATTTGTGGTGATTGGATAAGGCTAGAGTCCTTACGGAATGATGATTTATTAACGCTCGATCATAGATTACCTTTGGGAATTTGTCCAAGGCAAATGCTCAACCACGCAGCCTAAGGACGACCGACGTAGTTTGGTAGGTATCGATGGGAAACCATCCTCGAGGTATCCCAAGGACCATCAAGTGTCGAGGACTCCAGTCCTAAAGTCGAATGAGGGGAGAAATGGAAGTGTTCGAGAAAATTAGACATCGTTCACTTCGAAAGACTGGGGTAGAATGTGGTGGTGAATAGGGCTCGTTGGATGGCTAACACGTGACAAGATCCAACGGCCCAAATGGCGAATCTTGGGCTTCCTTTTCAATACGTATAAAAAGCCATTTCACTTTTTCATTTTTCATTTTAGTGTAAAATTTTTCTGCAAGGTCGAGCTTGAGCAAAATCCTTAGGCACTCTTTTGGTCCTCTAGTCATCTAAGGTAAGACCTCGAGGCTTTAAGTTCTTTCATAGCTTTTACTGAGATGTCGAGTAGTGAGGGTGGTCGGGAATTTGGGAGTTCGAGTGGTAGTGAGGACATAGGAACATCATTAGTCCTCGTTGTTATTCCGTTAGATGCCCGACCTAAGAACCAAGGAAAATTCGAGTTGAAATCTCCTGACGGTCCTTGTATGTTTAAAGAACATCTGGTCATGGCAACTGTCCGGGAATTCGGGTTGATGCATGGCTGTAATATTAGATCACCTAACCTCGAGGACATGATGGCAAGGGCTCGGGATAGAGACTTTGTTATTTTTAAGGATACTTTGAAGGCTGGGTTTAGGTGGACTATGCACCCATTCTTTCTAGGTCTCTTGGTCGAGCACTCCATATGCCCGAGCAACTAGTGCCCAGTGGCTAGAGAATGCTCATTTATTTCTTCATTGCCTGTAGATATCTTAGGTTTAAGCCCTATGTCGACTTTTGTCGCATGGTGTTCAAGCTCAAGCAGCTTCCCTAGTACACATATTTTGTATACCTTGACTTGATGAGGGTTTAGAGTCCCGAGCATACTGAGCTCGCTTAAGGGTTGGAAGGATAAGTGGTTTTACGTGGTTATTCGGGATGCTGACTTTCCCTTTTAGTCGGGATGGGGTGGTCCCGACGTGATAAAGTTCTGTGAGGGTCAGGCGTACTTTGAGTCCCTAGAACAGCATAGGCAGATGCTCGGGGATCTCGATCCTCTGCTGCCAGACATGAAGGCCATCCTCGGGGAAGAAGTGTTAGATCTTGCCAATGTAAGAGGTGTCGAGGATATGAGCTTTTATTTATTGTTCCTACTTACTCATGTTCTCGACGATGTGATCGGCCTAATGACTTGCTTTTTCTTTGCAGGAATGTCGTTCAACCCATCCGCACTGCATAGGTTCGTCAATGCCAAGGCGAAGAAATCTCAACCTCAAGTTGGGGTCTCGAAGAAAGGGCAGAAATGTCATAAGAGGCCTCGAGTCTCCAAATGTGACGACCAGCCTCGAGGGCCAGATGAGACTTCTCAAGCTTGACAGCATGCTCCGAACCTTAAACCTTCTCGATCACATACCATTGATGGCCTTTGTTATCGAGGATTTTGAGTGCTGCCACTTGGTCCTGAGCATAGTGGCGAAGTACAGAGGTGATGTTGGGTTCGATGAGGGCATGAAAGTCCTCGAGTTCCTGACATTGAAGGTAAAAATGCTTGACCTTATGCGTATTATTTTCACATGTTTTAAGTATATTGCTCAACGTTCAACGATCGATGTTTGGTTGTGTAGACCCTCAGTGTGGCTCGAGGTCTATCCTTACAAGGGATGGACGAGTCTCACAAAATGACTGGGCTCATAGAGTCGATCGAGCTGAGAGATAAAAAGATCAAGGACCTCAGGATCGAGCGTGAGGTCCTATTGAAAGAGTGCGAAGATACAAGGTTAGAGGCCTTCGGGCTCAAGAGGAGGTCGATGCTACAAAGGATGAAGCCGAGGAAACAAAACTCGAGCTTGAGCAAAAGTGCAAAGAGTACAAGACCAAGCTTGCTGATGTCAGGACACGGGCTTGGGAAGAGTTCAAAAAGTCTGAGGAATATGACAAGGTCAGGCTGAATATGCCTCAAGGGTGTACCTCTACATAATTAAAGAGGCTTGAGCCTATCTGCGCTCTAAACATCCCGACATACCATTTGAGGAGCTGAAGACAGTGCATGGTATTGCTGCCACCCTCGAGCTCTCTAATTTCGTGGATGCCTCGAACGAGGATGAAGAGGACAATGTCGATGTTGATGTTAAGGCCTCTATTCCTAATGACCTAAATTAGGACCTCCCACTTCGAGCACTATTTTTTATGTAAATTTTTGATATTTTTTGCTCAAGTATATGGGCCGTCGTGTTTTTAGTTTTTGATCAAGTAAAATGCTCGATGTTTAGTTTTGGCTTTGTGTTTCTCGATCTCTTTGTTGCTTATTATCTTGATGATCAATTTAATTTTTATGCCTGACATCTTACTAAGCCCCGAACAATGAGCTCGATCAATCAACTAACTTTATGACTAAGTTACTTAGATATGAGCTAACCTTAAGGTCGTTCCCACAATATCATGATTTCTCCCGAGCTCTATGGATGAGGTTTTGGCTAAGTTTCATGCTCGACAATGAATGATCTCGATAATCAGATAGTTACTGACTCCTTAATATTCTGATCTTGACGACTTAACGGTTAATTTTAAAGTATCAAGCTCGAGGGCTGCTCGATCAAATAATTTTTTGGTAAAGTCTCGATTTCGATGATAACATAATTAAATAATGTTATTGCAACGTCTAGACCTTTGACTCGACCATTAAACAATTGATCATGATGACCAATCAATTATAGGCTTGATGAGTACATAACCAAGTTGAGCTCGAGGATAGCTCGATGTATAAGCTTTGTAATGAGCTTGCTGATGGCTTAATGAACTTACAAGTTATAACCTCGACGATGGCTTAATTAATAAATTTTGTTTGCATTTGCTCGAGGATAGCTCAATGACTAATCTTTAGTAATGAGCTCGACGATAGCTCATTTTTAAGGTATTGAGCTTGATCATGGCTCGATCAATTTGTTTTTGCAAGTTTTAACTCAACGACTTTGCAATTAATTTTAAGTATCGAGCCCCGAAGACTGCACGATCAATTAGTGTTTGGTAGTCTCAAGCTCGAGGACTATACAATTAACCAATTTTTTGATAAAGTCATGATCTTGAGGACTATACCCTTAATCATATTTTCGGTAAAGTCTCGAACCCAAAGACTTTAATTTTTGGTGTCGATCTCGAGCATTATTTCAATTTCTTAGTCTTGGATTGACCTTTTTCGAATGGTCATGCTCGGGTACCTTTTTGAGATGTTTGCTTGTGTCGAGTTTTAAATCGTCTGCTCGTGACAGGTCTTTGGGATGTATGCCCATAGCATGTCTTTAGGTGCTTGTTCATGACAGGTCCTTTGATGTGGGTGCTCATGGCATGTCTTGAGGTGCTCGTTCACATCATGCCATGAAGTACCTGCTCGTGACAGGTCTTTTTTTGAGCTCATGCCCGTAGCATGTCTTGGAGGTGCATGCTCGTGACAGGTCTTTGGGACAAACACTTGAAAAAAATTTCGTTGGGTTATTCCTAGCATTTGCATCATATAAGCTTCCTTATAATCTAGAACAAGTATAGGCTCATAGGCCTTGATGAATGAGCTAGTAAAAAAAGATGCGTGGGGCATGCAAGCCCGATGAAAAATTAAACTAACTAAAAAGAAAAAATGCATAGGGCATGCAAGCCTAAAAAATAAAAAGTAAAATAAACCAAATTTAAAAGGTCAAGGTGAGGACCACTACTTGTAATAAATCTTGAGGTTGTCAGCATTCCAAAGCCTAGGCAATGGTCTTCCGATCATGTCCCTCAAGCTATACGCTCATCTACGGACTTGTCTAATGACTTCATAGGGTCCTTCCCATGTCGGCCCAAGTTTACTCGAGGCGTGACCCACGGCCTCGGCCCTTTTGAGCACCAGATCTCCAATTCTGAATTTCCTGAGTCTGACCTTGCTATTGAAATACTTGGCGGTCCTATTTTGATAGGAGGTGACTCATAGTACAGCCTGTTCGCGGGTCTCCTCCAGAAGGTCGAGATATTCTGTGGTATGTTCCCTAGCACTTTGGTACAAACGCTTTAATGATGGAAGGCTAACTTTAATGGGAATAGTGGCCTTCAACCCAAAAGCCAGCATGAATGGGATCTTACCCATTGTTGTTTTGTGCGAAGTCCTGTAAGTCTATAGTATAGAGGGTAACTCATTGGGCCAGTTACCATGTGTACTTTCAATCATTGTGCGGAGGTCTTGAAGTATAATTCAGTTGGTTACCTCAGCCCAGCTATTGCTCTGAGGGTGCACGACCAAAGTCAAACAATGATCTATCCCAAGTTAGTGCAAAAGTTTTTGAATTGCGCATTATCAAATTGTCTCCCATTGTCAGTTATGAGCACTCTAGGTATCCTGAACCTACATATGACGGACTTCCATTTGAAAGACCTTAGCTTAGGCTATGAGATTATTGCCAGGGGTTCCACCTTTGCCCATTTTGTAAAGTATTCTACGCCACATCAACAAACTTTAACTATCCTCTTGCTAGTGGAAAGGGCCTGATGATGTCAATCACCCATTGCTCGAAGGGAGCTGAACAGTGTATGGGGGTGAGCTCTTCAGCGTGAGTATGAATGACATTCCCAAATCTTTGACACTTATCACATTTTTTCACATAGTCTGAGGCGTCTTTCTTCATGGTCGGCCAATAGTACCCATACCTTATAAGTTTAAAGGCAAGGGCACGTGCTCCTTGATGATTTCCACATATTCTCTCATGAACGTCTACCATAGCCTGTGTTGATTCCGAGGGCCTCAGGCATTAGAGATGTGGAAGTGTAAAACTCCTGCGGAATAAGACTCCTTGGATCATACAATACCTTGGTGCTCTAGATCGAACACTTCTAGCTTCTTTTGGATCCTCGGGGAAGGTTTCCATTAGTTATGAATTCAATTATGGGGTCCATCCATAAGGGCTCATTCTCAATGTACATGACACTCTATTCCCGACTTATGCTAGGTTATGTCACCTTTTTGATGTGCACTGTTTTGTCAAGTCCATCTACTTCTATGAATACAAGTTTTGATAATGCATCTGCTCTACCATTATCAGCCCGGGTAATCTTCATAATTTTGCAATCCTTAAATTGTCTCTGAAGGTCATGCACTTTCAAACAGTACATGCTCATTTTTTCCTCCTTCCTCTCGAATGATCTTTTAATCTACCCAACCACAAGTTCTGAATCACTAAAGAGCTTGACGTGTTCAACTCCCAAGCTCTCAGCAAGTTCAAGAGTAATGACCACTTCCTCATCTTCACCTCATTGTTAGTAGCTTCAAATTCGAATCTGAGCGCACATTGAATTTCTGTCTGTTTATTTGGACTGCTAATTATAACTCATGCACCTGATCATAGTACATTTATTACATTTTCCACCAATTAATATTTGCATTTATATGATTATTTGATGCCTAAATGTACTAAATTCTTCTATATCTTTGCTTACGTTGCAAATGGGTGAAAACAGTAAAAAATGGAAGAAACAAGTGAAAAATGATCAAAATGGAAGAAAGTGAAAGCTCAAGGACTAAAATGCAAATATTCTAAACTTGTACCTAGCCTTATGATGAAGATTCTAGAGTATTAGAGGTCAAGTGGATGA
>CAIGRQ010183918.1:0-10750 GCA_903798375.1 Fraxinus sp. D2006-0159
TATAAATCCTAACAATCATCTTAAATCTTATAGATTTGGTTAAGGTTTCAGTAATTAGAATCAAATTAATTAAATCTCTGTGGGAACGATATCCGGAATTCTCAATTCCACTTTATTACTTGTTAACGAACCGTACACTTGCGGTGATTTAAAACGAATAAATATTTTCGTGAACACTAGAAAAGGGTGTTTTAGCTTCTGCAAGATTGAGGAATGAGTCCTTATAAACCAACAAGATCAAGGATTGGTTCTCAACTGCTGCCATCTTCAATTCACTCAATTTTGCAAAGAAATTCACTTTCGACTTTTCTCTCCTCTCACGGGACTTTTTATATTTACTCTCTTGTGGCTCTAGTCTTCTTCTTTTTTTTCTCATTTTTAGTCACTTTACTATTTTCTCTCTTTCTCACTTATTGTGAAAGATCGGTCTTACTCTCTTTTTTCTCTCATTCCGTTTTCTTCCTCACTTTTCGATTTGATTTAATTTTCATACACTTGTTGTAGTGTCAGCAGCGCAAGAGTATTAGATTTCCCATCCTTAGTAAGTCATACCTATTTTTGTACCCATCTGAATCATATTCCTATCATATTGTCATGACCTTCCCAACAAGATATGCACAGCATGTACATAAACTACATCACACATTACTCATCATGATACCTCCCAATTGAGATACTCACCAACACTCGCATATATAGCTTAACCTCTCCACATTCATTCAACTATTGGAATTTGTTAGACCTAGGATGTTATAGCATAGTTAATCCCAATTTTTCAACAAGTGTAGTGCTAGCCACATTGGTACAACTACCCCCCCATCAATAAGCATACTACATAACTTATTGTTAACGTGGCATCTCGTATGAAATATGTCCCTCCTTTGTTGCTCCAAGTCATCCACTTTGATTTGAGCACTGAGAGCTCGCTGTGTAACCAACAACTCCCCCATTGCATACTCCACTTTCTCTCCATCACTAGCATCTTCCAATTCTGGCATGTCATCATATTCACCATCAGTATCACTCACCACTTCCCCATTGTCGCACAAGATCATCATCATTTTGTTTGGACATTGAGAAGTAATGTGTCCCGATCCCAAGCACCTAAAGCACATGATATCCCAATTTCGAGGGGGTTGGGATTCCGCCTTGAGTGTAGCTTTGCTAGAAACGTCAATCTCTTCCTTTGATAAATTTGAAACAGCCACATCACCTTTGTTGTTATCCTACTTCGGTTTCCAAGAAGAGTTAGAACCCGAAGAATACCTAGTTATCTACTTCCTCTTCAATTGTCTTTCCACTTTCATAGCTACATGTAGCATGTCTTCCAACTCCACATAATGTTGTAACTCTACCACATTAGTTATATCCCTATTCAAACCATTCAAAAATTGGGCCATGGTGGCCTCTCTATCCTCCTCCACTCGTAGCAATCTCCATTTCCTTATGATAATCCTCTACACTCCGAGAACCTTAGTAGTAACTTTGCAATTTTTTATGAAACTCCCTATAATAATGATTATACACGAACCTTTTCTGCATGATAGCCTTCAATTCTTCTCATGTATTAATAGGCCCCTCATAGTTTCTCCTTCTATATGTAGCATGATCCCACAAAATGATAGCATAATCAGTAAATTCAAGTACAATAATCTTTACCTTATTTTCCTCTGATTAGTGGTGGCAATCAAATATCAACCCCATTTTATTTTCCCATTCCAAGTATGCCTTCAATCACTCCTTTTTAAGAAATTGTCGTTTTGATATTGCCCATAATTCTATCAACAGCATCTCCAACAAGATCTCTACCACTCATTTCATTCCTAACTCATCTATCCTTCATTATTCCTAATTCGACATCAACCTATGCATCCTCATTAATGTTAATATCTGCTTCACATTCACTATCAAAATCCGCTCTATGATCCCCATTACCTTGCCTCCTTGTGTTAAGAACTTCTCTAGGTTGTTTCCTAAATAAATTAGCAGGCAACATGTCTTGCCTCTCCATCCATGTCTCTTGCATGTCCATTCTATCTCTCATATCATCAAATAACCTTTCAAATCGTCATATCACCTCCTCCGTCATGATGACAAGACTATTCTGCCCGCTTGAAGTAGAATCGTCTATGTCACACATCCTAAATCAGTTTAATATTTATCTCACATGTGTACAAACGTATATCACTTAATTTGACTTTTTCTCTCTATTAGTCTCACCACTCTATTTTTTTTTCCACTCAATGCTTTCTTCCAGGTACTTCAAAAAATTAATTTGATCTCAATCAAAATATAACTCTTGTGGAGTTCAAACAAATAATTGAGTAAAGAAAGTGATCTAAAATGATTCAAGAATGTAGGAATTTGAATTTTGAATAAAACGCTATAGATAAATTCAAGAAAGTATTGTGTGAATTTTAATTGGACACTTTTGAATTTGATTTTTTTTTTACTCGAAAATAATAAAATTGTATGCTGCTGGCAATTTTTTGAATTTTTTCGTTTTTTTGCTCGAAAATTCAACTAAATACCAGCAAAAGAAACAGAAACAGATTTGGATGCTAGATTAGCATAAAAACAACTTTTGAAATCTTTTTGGTATTTTATGGATTGAAAACAAAAAAAATGAATAACACGAAGAATGAAAAACAAAATACTCAAACAAAAAGGAAAAAAATCAAGGATATAACCATGATTTTTGGAACATTGCTCTAATATCAACTGATTCGAACCTACGTAGAAACCCACGAGAAATTAGAACAAACCTAAAAAAGTCAAGAATCAACATTTGATAAGCTCGACCCAATAAATTATTAAACCAAAAGACTAAAACAATCACTAATAATATCTTGACCCGTGATCACAAACTTATTAACCTTACTTATATTGCAGAACGCCACAAGAATTTGATTGTTGACAAGTTCAGAATTAATTCAATGAAGAACGAGAAGACAACAATATGTCTAGCAATATTATCTCTCAACTTGAGTGTATTTTTACAATGAATGGAATGAGTCTTATTTATAAAGAATCCATAAAACCCGAATTAATATTCAAAATATCAAGAATTACCATAAAACTAGAGTTTGAAATAAAATAAGATTCTTTTCAAAAATTGAGAAATTCAGTGCTGAACTTGTACTATAAGGTTGCATAGTGTATAGGCATGCAGTCGCATAGTTCACCCAAAAAGACCACTCTAAATTTCAATATAGAGGCATGTCGTCGCATGCCTAGGGTAACTATACGGTCCATAGTTACTTTTTCCAGTTTTCTCGTCTGCTACTTGAACCAAGTTGATCCATCTTGTTTCTTCTTCCAAACCCAATATGAAACTTGTTCATTTGCTTGTTGTGATTAACGTTTCGTCCACCATGGCTTGAGCAAGCAATCCAATAGCCTCATTGACCTTTTTTTGCACGTGACCTCGTCATTGGTCCTTCCTCAACGATTAACGGATCCGTGTGTGGACTTACCTTCGTATCCTGGATCACATCAAATAAATAACATGTAACCTAAAAAGTGTGAAATTGTGAGACTATATTTGTAATTATGACTTACAATTTGTAAAATTGTGACCAATGAGTTTGATAATTTGTAACCTAAAATATCTTGTGACCAATTAATTTCTTAATTTGTTATCGTAAAATAAGTTGTTAACTATCAAATATATGATTTGTAATCGAGAAATAATATGTGACCTATTATGAAAGGAATATAGGANATTTGTGATTTGTAATTGTGACCATATATTGTATAATATTGTGACCTAAATATATTTAGTTAATAAAATATCTTTAATTATTTGCTTAATTAATAAAATTTAACTATGACCTAATTTTTGAAGAGATGTGCTCCCCAGGCTAAAAAACAGGGGCGCCATTTGGCGTCCCTCCCCCCAAAAGCCGGGACAAGCATCATTTTCCATTTTTGAAAGAGAAATTTGCATAGATGTCCCTACATTATCAATTGCAAAAAATAAAAATAAAAAAGTCACTTTTTCAAAAAAGTGCTATAAAATGTTCCTTTTTGCAAAATGTCCAAATTGTCCTTGTAGATACCTTTTTGGGTATATTTATTGCTCATTAATACTAATTAATGTCGTGATTTGATGTTTGACTTGTGTAAAAAAACCTATAAATATATTTAATATACAATGGATAATAGAATCGTTAATCAAACAATAAATAATAAAAATTACTTCATAATCTTTTCCATCAAGTGCTAACTGTAAATATCGACAGTTCAACAGTTGAACTAGAATGTGAAGACCGATAGTAAAAATGTCGAACTTGATACTTAGTAAATGTCGGGAAAGACACTTGGACTATCGTCTCACTGTTTTGTTACTGTTTGGTAAAGTTTTCATATATAAGCAATAATCTGAGGTTCATCATGTCGCATGGGAAGGAGTTAGGCACAATCTTGCTACATGTTCAAACCCCATTCCAACACCAATCACGTAAAATTGAATGATGTTTAAGGCTTGAGGTTATATTTTGTACATTACAATGATGATATTAATTAATTATGTTAAATTTTTATTTTCGTATTATTACCGTTGCAGCTTCTATTTGGGTGCAAAAACATTCTACTTTTTACAAAATAAGATTTCATTAACTGGGAACTGTTAAGTAGTAAATTAGACAAAATATAGGGGCATAATGATTGATCGGACACACAATATTAAAGTTATACATTAACACTTAATCTTCGATGCAAGAAAATTTAAACAAAGCCGATAACATGAAGGATTATTCGCCTTAGTTAAGTGTTGTCGACATTTGAACTTTCGCTCCCACTAACTTCATTCTCAATATCTGAATTTATGACAATGATCTTGAGTGGTGAAACGTTACGAGTTAGCTCATCATTACTGGAGTCATCTTCGTAAGGAACCATGTATTTGAAAAATATCACCGATTTCATGTGGTTGAGATGATTGGCTAGAAACGTCATCCGAGATAGGAAAAGGAATTTAGTGGTAGTATCGATGATCATCTAACATATTTACAAATGATTCCTTATAAATGATAACTGGATAGTTTGACCTACTGCACAATATAAATGTCTTTTCACATATGAATATGAACTAAACAAACATAAAAATAAGTTGTTTGACGTACACGTCATGATATAGCTTCAAAACAATACGACAAATTACAAGTTCAAAAGCAACACAAAGTTGTTCAAGTCAATGAAGTCCTATTACATACTATTCTTCCATCTCTTCCGGCCACTCTTAGTGTAGGGAGTTTGAAACCCATTTGCAACTCCATTAACATGAATAAATTCCAATGTCACTGAATGATTTAACATGTAATGAATTCGTACGACACATAGTGAAGCAACTCAAACACGTTTTCATTTTATTATTACCGTCAAGTAATCCATTCAAACATCGAGAAATCCACTAACCGTCTGTCAAGAATGATTGATTTCTCGACGGATTTTCGTCTGTACTTTAAAGAAACTTCTCGGGTGCAAACATGAATCAGATTTTCCACATTGCAACAAATTGAATCAACCATACAATGAAACATAGAATGAACCACATTACCTAAGCTATGAATCGACAAATTGAACCACATTGCAATAAATTGAACATATCAATCCACAAATTAAACCTACATTGATAAACCTACAATGAACATGTATATTCTAATAAACCACAAATTCAACCTACATCCAAGCACATTATAAATCCTTTACATTAACTTAATTCATAAAAAAAATAAACCACAATGGACATGTATATTCTAATTTCAGGGCAAACCCACCACCTATTAGAGACTAAAATACAAATTCCTAAAAAAAATTGGACATTTTTTTTGCTAAAAATCCAACATTTTCAAATAATATTAAAAGAATTAAAAAATCTTAAACCTTAGTTAATGGAATAATGAGATATAAACTTACCTTGTGTTAGAAGTGAGAAGAAAACCGAGCCAATTTGTTATCGGAGTTGCTTTTGGGAATACAAAAAAGGACAAAAAATTCCAAAAGTGACATTTTTATCAAAATTATTAAAATGTGGCATTTTTGTAAATGTCAATCCAAAAAGTGACATGAGGTGAAATTTCCTCTTTTTGAAATTGTGAACATATTTCTTAATTTTGAAATTGTAACTTTCAAACATATTAAATATATATTGTTCCCTATATAAAAATGAATAATTTATAAGTGGATAGTACTAAAAAGTTTCAGTGAATGTGTGGTTAAAAAAAGTTGACCAATTATGAATTGTTAATATACATCAGCAAACATGAGCTAAGTATTGGCATAGGTGCCCAAAAGTTTAAAATAATATGATAAATATTTCAAATCTTATAGAATAAATAAAAGGATTGTATTTATTTTTATAAAAGGAGTTGTATTATATTATGAACACGTGTATGAAGTGCCTTCAATTAGTGATTGGAATACGAAATAAGCTAGTTAGTACACATGATACTGTTTTGAATGTTGATAAAAAGTTAATTGTCCACGACCGTAGAATATGAGCTTGACACTATTCTATTAAGATTATAATTGTTGTTACTCTACCAACTAGTTATGTTGTTTGTACTAATAGTTGATCTTCTATCATTGAGATCTAAGGCCCCATCAACGTTACTAAAGTTTGGAGTTGGAGGTCATGATAGGGTTGTATGAGGAGAGAATATGAATAGTTTCTTTCAAGTATCTCAGTATGCATTTAACGACTACACAATGTGGTTTTTTTAGGATTTTGTCTATATTTGCTGATCATTTGCATGACAAATGCAAGTTCGGGCCATGTGAAAGAGAGATAATGTAGAACTTCGATAATGTTGTGGTTAAGATGTGGATCATGGACGGGGTTGCATAAGATTTTATCAAGGACTAGGATGTTGAAATTGGAGTAACACATGGCTTGGATTTGTCCATTTCACTGGGAAGAAAAAGATTAAGAATACAACAGTCTTGAGACAAATGGAGGCCTCCATCACCTCGGATGGCTCTATGCCAAGAAAGAAGCTCAATGTACCCCAGATATTTTACTGCAAAATCGGCCTACAACCAGGGGCAGACCCAGCCCCCACGACCGCACGTGCTGGATCCATCGGGGAATTTTTTTTTTTAACAATTGATAAATTTTTTAGTTTAGATAACTGTTATTTCATTTCATTTTCAAATGTCTCATTTAATTGAGTTGGTTAGAGTTTGCATTTCTTATGAGATGTCTATAGTTTGATTCCCTAGTTTGCAATTCATACATTTTTAGTTCTCCAATTTTTACCATTTTTACCAAAAGTAATGGCAATAGGGAGGGGGAGTCGAACCCGTGACTATCCTTAGAGGTTATTGGAATCATTACCATTAGGGTACTTACTAAATTTGATATTATTGTTAACAGAATAATATATTAAGTTTTAAATATTAATAAACGATCTCGCCCTTACGATGTTGACCAGTCAACGTTCGCTCGGGCTGAACTTCAATGTTAGGTCCGCCCTTCCCTTTCAACAGACTAATCACATGACTGACAGATTTTAGATCAAAACTAGTTAAGTTAATATGTAAATTAAGAAATAGATGATGATAATAAGACCCTTCTAATAAACATAGGGTGGGTGATCTGTCGATTGTCCCAGAATCCAAATTCTTAATATTTCTCTGTAAAATGAGAAAATCACACCCGTGGCACTTGACGAAGTCTATAAAGAAATTTTTGGAGATTACAAACATGCCGAGGAAATTGAGGATGGAGAAATCCTTGTGGTTGAATTTGGTAAAAATAACATACTCGAGAAACAAAAATAGATACTAAACGGATTGTAGTGCGTTTTACCACTGGATTGAATGTCTCTCAAAAATCAAAAACCTCATGTCGATGATTATAATCCATACCAAACATTTACAAAGAGTCTTTTAGAGATGCTCTTAAACTATTGCATTTGTTTTGTCATAGATCAAAGATGAAAGACTCATTCTAAAGCATATAGATTGACAATGGGTGGAAACCTGCTAGACTCGGAAGATAATAATTTACTTACGTGAGGAAAGCATTATAATTTCTCCAAAGAGGTAATGTTATGCATTTTCTATAACGTAAATGAGCTACAAGTGTACAGTGTCAAGTTTTGTAATATAAAGATCAAGTACAATGTCAAATCCACAGGGATTGAAATTCAATTTACTAATAAGAACAACAATTATGGAACCTCTATTTTATCTAGACAATCGGATTATAAAATCAATAATTTTGAACTAATTAAATATGAATGTTGTGACGAATTCACGAATGAATGCAAGTTTAAAGAGTTCATCAATAATAGAAAGTCTAGGGTTATTATTTCACCTAACTGTCTAATTTAATTATACTCCTTCTCTCGAGTGCCAAGTAAAAACTATTCCTAGAATTTCAATTCTAATATTTTTATTCCCAATTAAATATCTAGAGAATATCGAGTTTGAGGTTTTTAAGTGGAATAAACTTCAAAGGATTTATACTTTCTCTCGAAACTTATAATTTTCTAGATTGTGTTATTATAAGATCACACCTAAAGTTTCATATGTCAAATGCCGATATTTAAAGTATCTAATCATTCAATTAATGGCTAATTAATTGAAAGCATTAAGAATAAATAACACAAATTAACATGATTGAAAAATGCCATAGAAATAACTAAAATAAATCAAACCGTATTCTCAAGTTTTGGTTATATCAAACCCTAGATTGGGAATTTAGTTCATAATAGAAGGCATGAAAACTAATAAAATCTTAATAAACCACATAGGGAAGAGAATAGAAAAACTAGCGCCTGTAGATCTTCAATTTCTTCGCATTGTTGTTCTTGATTTCTCCTTTGATTTCTTGTTGATTGCTCAATTGAAATCCCCCACAAAAGTGATCTCTAGGGTTGTATTTATAATGTTTTGATATCTTTGAAGAGTTGGGGTTGGATTCAGCCAATAAAAGAATAAAAAAAAATCAAAATTCCTATTCTCGTAGGTGACGCCTCAATCCTGGCTTTGCAGTGCCGCAACCTATTTCTTCCTGGTACTACGACTCCAAGGATCACTACATCTGGTTCTACGACACTGCCGCTCCATGGGTCTGTCATTCTTCTCCCAAGCCATGGCTTTGCAGCTCTAGTTTTCCACTTTCGATTTTTTGGCTTTTGTTTCTTCTTCTTCAACCTTGTTTATTTCCATTCCTTTTACTCTTTGATTCCTTTAAGCCTGAACTTTTACCATTTACACCAATCTACCTTCCCTATAAAATATCACGAACAAACAAATAAAAACGTTCTAAATTGCTCAAAGACAACCAAAATATCAAGTTTAAGTGGAATTAAAATCATGAGTGAAACTCACTCACACTACAACAAAAATGACCTTTTACAACATTCAAAAGGCAACATTTGTGAATTGAATTTTGCTAAAGGGGTCTATCGCAACATTTTAATAAGTGAACGTTGCCATTGGTTAATGTAATTGAGCTTTGGCAACATTTTTTAATTACATGTTACCAATGTTACCTTTTGCAACGTTTCTTGAATGTTACGAAAGTTTTATTTTTTTCAACATTTATTGAACGTTGTTAAAATATGGTTCTATAACAACGTTCATTGCCTATTGCTAAAACTCTAAATAAATAGTATTTTACAACATTCATTGACTGCTGCGAAAAATTTCACTTTTTGCAACGTTCATCCAATGTTGTGAAATGTTTTATTTTTCCCTAAATAAACTTATACGTGGGCTCAAATTGTAGAAGCCCAAAATAATCAAGACCCTATTATCATTCACTCCTTCCTCCAACGAAATCTCTCGTCTCTTCCTTTCATTTTGCTCTCTGACTCGTTCATTTTGCTGACAATCTGCAAGCAATGAATCTTTGATTTCTAGCTCTATTACTACACTAATTTCTCCAATTTTTCAAGCTCTAAATCCTATTTTTTAGAGCAAGTACACAGTGGAGATCTTGGGACCCAAGCGGCACAAAGGCAAAAGTGGAAGTGGTTATTCAATCGGAGGCATCAGCCACCAAACAAGGGCTTAGATTTGGTAGATTGACTAAGAGAACGGGAATAATAGTGGAGTGGTTGTTCAATCGTGACATCAGCCACTGATGTGCCATTTTCTGTGAGCAGCATTTTTTAGGCCGCAGTTGAGTACTCGAAGACCATGGAGTACAATTTCATAACGCCTGAGCATATACAATTGATTTTTATTAGATGAGTTTTTGAACAATATCTTGGAGCTAAAATATTATGCTATCACCTACGCATTATTTTCTCTATGTAGTTCCTGTACCCCCTTTCCCACTACAAGTTTGATTGGTGTTTTATTTTCAGGTCAGATTTGGTATTTTATGTGTTTTAATGTTTTTATGTATGTTAAATAGCTAGATTGGTTTTCAAAAAGGAGTATGGGGATATCTCACGTCCTTCGGTCAATGAGGTATACATTTACTTCTTTCCCAATGATTATCTCATCTATTATCAAGTGAACTGTTACATAATTTTAGCTGATTGGTGGAGTTCATGTTAATTTGCATAAGAAGGAAAGCCCAAAATGAAGAGAACCCAAGCCGTAAACTAATTACCCCAGGCTCATTCTGCCTATATAGACAGCGACGGACTCAAGATCAAAGCTTAGCCCGGACGGAAGTTGACTAGTCAACGTCGACCATCAACGATCGTAAGAGTGATGTTAATTATTAATATTTAATCATGTAATATTAAAAATCATTCCATATATATGTAAACACACTAAAACG
>CAIGRQ010183923.1:0-11950 GCA_903798375.1 Fraxinus sp. D2006-0159
TTTTCCGTAATAGTTGATTCTTTCACTGATTATGGTACTTGGGATGGCAATATATTTTCTTCTCACATAATAATATTGGGCTGTATAGTCATGCAAGTTCTTAAAGATTTCAGCCCATATTCCAAATCCCATTTATACCTACTGTAAGGATTTTATAAACTAAATAGTGTGTAGGAAAAAGGTTCATTTTAAGAAAAAACATGTGCAGCATAGTTGTTTCTGCTTAAGAGAATCGTAGATCAATAGTAGCTGGAGATGAGGCATTCCATCCTTTCATTTTTTATTTGGGCTGTATTTTATGAGAATAACTTCTATGTTCATGAATTATAGTGTTGATGACTGTGAATTAAAGTTTTATGAAAGTATGACAAATATGATTTTTGCTGTTTGTAATTTCTTTTGTCGTTGTTTTTGTGCTGATGGTAGAGATAGAGGAAGATACTACATCGTTTATCAGCCTTACTATAGAACAGGTGTTAAGACCTAACTTATTCATCTTATTCTTGCTTGGGCATATTGATGTGGCACCAAGTTTGTGGGTTTCTTCTGTTTCCCAATGTTCATAACTTTCAAAAGAGTTAGTTGACAACTTCGAAATTTTTCCAAGTTTCTATTCTATTTGTTTGTAGTAGATGTAATTAAATATTTGGAGTTCTTATCAATGATATTCTAAGGTTTTGACCATACTGCCAAACTTTATCCTTCATACTAGGCATACAAAATGGAGTTGGTTAATATGAAAGAAAAATTGCAAAAGGGAATCTCAATATCTGATGTATTATAAGTTGCAAGTTCCTAGCTATGAGGTTGCACATTCTTCTGTGTCGTAATTTTTCTTTTGTCTATCTCACAAGATTTCTAATGCCTTAGTTTTCTTATTTATTTGGAGCCAGTCGTCTTTTTGGAAGGGATGTTTGCGGGTTCTCTAAGGTTTGATTTAAATAAAGACCCTCTGAAGGAATGGGTTGCAAGAGCAGTTGAAGCCTCTGCAACTACTGACGAAGAAATTAATAGCAGAAAAGATGCCCAAGCAGTATAACTGATTTTCTGCACTTGTTATAAGGTGATATTCTTCTTATTTCCATTCATCTTTACTTTTGTTTTTCTTCATTTACTTAGCCGTATTATAATTAGGTGAAGACAATTTGGGCTAATGTTGGTTGAAAATGGCTGCATTATTAGTTTTTATACAGTCGACGACTACTGATGGGGGGATCCTATGGATGCTACAATGGTTACAAATGCTCCTCGATGAGACCTAAATGCTTAAGCTATATATAAGTAAAACGATTTCTCTAAAAGAATTCAAATTTCCTGCTGAGTATAGTTTTTTTTTTTTTTTTCAATGATGTCAGTCTCAAAATTAGTAGTGTTAGCTTTTGATTTTTTCATGTTGTCAAAGAGTTAATTTGAACAATGAAAATAAATGACGTGTGCCTAATCAAATTGATCAGGTCATGTAGAAACCGTCGCTGAAATTGAGACGTTATTCGAAGAGAAAGATATCAAATATCTGGAAAGGGAACCTAAACGTGCTTTTATAAAGTTTAGACTGGATAATTTCAAGGGAAGAGTGAGAATTGAAAGAATGGACAGTTTGAATTAAGCCAAATTTGATTGCAAAATATTATATTATTAATTAGCTAGAACAATTGACCGAAAACTTTTGTTGCGTATTCTTGCATAATGGAATATGAAATGAAGGGAATTATCTTCTTCTATTCACAACTGATAGACAATGCTTTTGAATTTTGATAGAATCCCTGCTTCAATTCCTTTGAAGGTTACGTCATTTTAGTTCTTCATCTCCCACGTTTCAGGTACTTTAAAAGAGATGGTAATATGCATGTTACCCTAGATCCATAAATCTGTTACACCTGCTTTAATATGTTCTTCCTAATCACACTAAGTAAGCCTCTTTTTGAATTGGAACGTTCATTCTTTTAATGCCATCATTATAGCCACCCAAAATGAGATAACTGGAAGGGATTTCACTCTTTTCGTGGGAAAGTTTAGATGCTTTCAGCCCCATGTTGACGTGTATAGCTAAATGGAGATGTATTATTAAGTTATAACATATTAAAGCAGGTGTAACAGATTTATGGATCTAGGGTAACATGCATATTATTGCCTATATCTTAGTTGTACCATCTGTATTAGATTGTTGTCTTGCAATTTATGGGCTTATTCTCTGTTATTATGATAAAGCTTTGATCGTGATTGGAAAAAGATCGAAGCATTTGTCGGATCGAAGACAGTCATTCATGTATTATTGTTCGATTACCTTTTACTGAATAGCAGTCATCACTGTTTCTTTAAGCATTTAGCTGGTGCATGCACATCGCATGGTATATGTGGCATGGTTGCCGCATCTTTTATTTCTATGATTTAACTTCTCTGTCGTTTGAATGTGAAATCAACACGATGCATTGAGGAATGTTCATTCATAGCAACCAATTCTGGAGAATGTCTTCATAATACTTTAACGCGAAAGAAAATATCTCAACGTCTTGTTCAATTAGAAGATAGTGTAGGATAAGAGAAAACTTATTAATAATTACATTATTGGAGATTTTTTTTTCTTTTTCTGGTGACCCGCGTCAATTTTTTCTTTTATGTATACTTTTCTTTTCGAATAACTAAATGTATAAAGTATCGTGTTTGAATTCCAAATTAATTTTTTTCTTTTTCACGCTATTACATAGTCAAATACACCAATGGCACGTGCATTGCACGTGCGTCTCACTAGTTTTTACTTGAAAAGCCTCTAATTGTACGACAGAAAACAGAACTACAAGAATAATGTGCCAAAGAAACAATCAATTTCATAGATAGTAATATACCAAGCAACAGCATAACAAAACGGCATTTCATGTGAGGTCGTGCTAATTCTAAGAACAAAGATAATCCCACATAACTAGTCAAGATCAAGAAGAAATGTCACTATGAGGAAAATATGTTGTTAGCCGGTCATGTTGAAGTTGTCTGGTTGCAGGTAAGAATTATAATCCCCTTGAACTTCCATCTTTCCGATTAACTGGTCGATTCCTGCATTCACTAATTTCACATTCAAAGAAAGAAAAACAAATATCAATCCATTTTCAAAAACTCATTTTTCTTCAAACTCACCAAATACATTTCCACCATTTTTATCAACTTTTCAACCACACTTTTCATCAACTTTTATCAAAATCCATTTTTTAGCTAAACCAAACGGGGGCATAATATCAATCATATCTATATCATCAATACGATCACAACATACAAACGCACAAGTCACTCTGGATGAAAGGCTAGATTTTAGCTTCTGACAGATCATTTTAGCTAGAAAGGACTATCAAGCAATTTGAAAACTACTTTTAGGTTGAGAAAAACGTCTATTTCTACGCAAGATAAAACGAGCAGTTCCCCTACTAGTTAAACAGACCTATCAACCTAAGAGCATCTGGTTTTCACGTGCTGGCTTATGTAAGTTGAAAAGCAGTGTGACTTCCCACTCATCTCAATATTAGAGTAATATTTAGATTAATGCTTAAAACATTTTTAATCTCTAAATTCTCTTCATGTTTCTCTTCAGATAACGTGATTATTTGCTTTGCATCACTCAAACAATCTTTAAATTGAATTGTAGTGTAACTTTTTGAATTCTGCGTTCAATTGTCATGTGAAGAAAGGAGAAAAGACCACTAATGAATCTAACAACACACCAAGCAAGACGACGCATCAGAAAAATGGCATCCCTTCCAAATGTGACGCAAAAGAGGAAAAGAAAAAAACTGATAGGAATTTGCCAAAGATGTCCATGTGTCAACTCCTTTAGTTGCCAACAGTGTTTATAAATTCACTATCTGGTTCCAAGACGAACTAGAGGACAAGGCTTCAACATGCAAGTTGATCAACATTAATGCATAATAAGGCCTACTCTTGTAGTTATTTGATATCAAACGATTTTACTAGAGAAATTGTGATATTTGTAAACAATATTGTGTAGTCAGAGTCTCAAATTTACACACAAAAACAGAAAAACATTCTACATAACTGTCATATATCCAAGTAAAATTGACTTCTGAATTTCTAATTGTTATTACATGACAGGTCAAAGATTAGTTACCTGGATTGGATAACATGTTCCCATAGGACACTTGACCAAAACTCCCACCATGCTTCAAACTGCCTTCTGGAGGCAACATGCTTTCAGGCTTCCTGGTTTGTGGTGGATCCATGGAATGCATTGCAGAACTAGCCTCGAGGTTTTGGTAGCCGAGATCTTCAGTCCTCGAACTCAGGACATGCTGAGGCCGAAAATCCTCTGGCTTTGTCCTATTCTCATTTGGGGACTCAACATCTGTCTCCACTTCTGGTTCAGCAGTATTTGGTGGTGCAGCCTGTTGCTTCCTTTTTGATCGAGCACGCCTGTTTTGAAACCAATTATAAACATTAGTCTCGGAAATTTGGCCATGTTGGGATAATTCAGATGTAATCTCTTTGATTTTCTGCTTGCTTGGAGTTCCATTCCCTTGATCGAATATACGCTCAAGAATCTGAAGTTGGACTGATGTTGGAGTCCACCGCTGTCTGCCAGTAATTCTATGGCCACCAGCGGTCATTAAGGGGTCATAATACAGATTTCCAATCCTTGCTCCTGATGCACCATGATAAATTATATTCATCAGAAACAGAATACGGAATATTTTTTCCAAACATATAATAAGGCTGGAATATTGAATGATCCAATTTGCTTGCACAAATTGATAAATTTGGATAAATGCAATCATGGTACGGCTCGACTACATCAATTTCCCATAGTAACCTGGTCTACAAGAAATCCTAGCGACTACAGGCCAAATATATATATGGTTTTTCATGGATCAAGTTCATAATTGATCCATACTTCGATAAAGCAAGAAAGTGACACTTCTCAACGAAAAAATTAACAAACTAGATTAAATTTAAATGGTAAACTAGCACAAAACCAAAATCAAAATCGTTTCCTCTTTATGTAACGAATATTTTTAGTTAATAATTTCCAATTAAAACTGGCGGAACAAGCGATCATGGAAACAAATAGAAAATCAAACGTATATATGATCATAATTAATTGTTTAATTACTGAAGAAATGGTAAAGTAGCATAAAAACAGTAGGGGGGAAAAAAACTTCAATGGTAATACAAAATTGAAATTCAATTGAAACCAAAACCTGCAAGATCGTGTTGAAGATTGAGGGATTTGTGGAAATGGACAAGCTGTTCACAAATGGCGGCGTAAACAGCGATCTGCTTGCGGAGGATTTCAATTTGTTCATCTGTCATCACCTTCACAAAAATTTCTCCATTATTAACTTCCTCTGCAACTTGTTGTAGAATTTGTTGATTTTCCCATTCCATTATGAACTTCGATTCTCATTACACACTCAGAAAGTCGGTCTATGTTTGAGGTAAACAGAGAAAGATAGTGGAGGGATATACGAATACAGACAAAAAAGATCTTGACCATAAACTTTAAATTGTTTTATTTATGAGTTAAATTGTTTTATCACGAAACAGGATACTAACTAAAATGGATCGATTGTTTAACACCCATTAGTCCAAATGAAGATTTAATAGCTACTATGATATTAACCGGTAAGTATGTTTTAAAACTCAATTGAACGAAAATCGAAAGAGATAAGGGAAAGTTGGTGGAAAAAGTGCAAAATTTAAAGTTTGATGATCAAATTGTAAATATTTAATAGTTGATTCGAACCAAAAGATGTTACTTGAAAGATTTTTTAGGAGACAATCGGATGGAATTAGAACTCAAAACAGAATGGAATATGACCAAAATCAATATCAAATTATACAAGTTATATTAAAGATTTCTAGTCGCAAATTGAAACCGATTTTTGGCACAATAAATGTCAGAATTGGAAAAATTATATTTCTACCAAAGTTGTAGTAATTTGAGTTATCTTTTTAATGCACTTTGAATCGCATCAATCGGATATCATGAGAAAAAGTTATGGCCAAAATATTAACTAATATACAGAGACAAAAAAATCCGCGCGCGAATGAAACTTTCTTTATTTGATTGGAACTCTTTTGAAAGTCAATTTGGATGTAATTTTCAACCAATTTTTGACTCCTACAAATACATAACAGCAGAATACATATGAGGAGACTTCTCATATACATATTATACTCAAATATTCATCAATTATTATCATCAAATGAGGAAAATTCATAATTTATGTGAGAGAATTGAATGGAACTTGTAAGAATCCAACCAAGTGAAGATTTAAACCTAATATTTGGGCAAAGAAGAGAAGGTGCAAGTGGAGATTCATAAAAAAAACAATTGAAGAGATTCAAGATTTCAAGATTCATCTTCATTTTCTCAATTTATCAAAAATCTGGGTTGTCTTTTCACTTAAATATTATTTAAAGATTCATCGTCATCTTCTCAATTAATAAAAAAATCCGAGTTATATCTTTTCACTTAAATATGATTTCTTGTAATTTCGATATGTTAAGCTAATTTTATACATTGTTAGGATGAAAAGAACTTTTGTTATGATATTTTTAATTTTTAATGAATTATTTTGACTTCAGTTTGATTTGATTTGATTTGTGGATATTTATTATCGTTTTATCGTTCTTTTCAATTGCTTGATCACCAATTAAATTGTTAGTGAATTTTATTGTTATAGAGAAAGACAATAAGGTTTAAGTACAATATAATAAACAATATAAGGTTCGATAGAGGATAGAGATATACATCTATACTTTATATGGTTTCAATATGTGTTCTAGTGCTTGTTAATACATTTATCATGTTTGCATATTTTATCGAGAGATAGTAGAGTTACATGATGGGAATAGATTTGATCGCTATAGAGAGAAACTTTCAATTAAATTAGAAACATTTACCAACATGAATGATTTCAAATTGTCACTTTAATTGTTACACTAAAAATTGAATAATAAGGAGAATTCGACATCTTAACAATGTATTTCATATATTTGAAAAATGCATTCACTTGCTTTCATTAGTTTAGTTGATAATTTAGGGATTGGTATAAAAGATCTCAAAAATTGTTTGTTATTCGATTAAAATTGAAATTAATTTTGACTCGATCAAACACATAGTCATTGTGGGTTCGACGCCATATTCACCACTTTATTACTTGTTCACGATATCGTTAATTGGCGGGAAATCAAATGATCATTAACCATGCTAAAGACGTGCCACTATTTAGTTTAGCGACTAAAGAGGTCAACAAAATATTCTAATTACCAATTCGATACTTTACTTGAAATTCATTAGCACGTTGTTGATCTAAAATGTGATACTTATACAAAATTGATACTACTATCCCAAATCACCTTGTTGATCTAAAATGTGATGTCCGATGAAGATGGATGTTAGTTAGATAATGACTTACCTATTGTGATCTATTACTAATCAACTGATAGACAAATGAAAGTTATTTTTGACGTTTAAAGAGTGTCAATTTAGAGCGATGAACACACAACGTATTTAGTTTTGTCTCATTTGAGTTAAACATACACATTCTTTATTATATTGAGATTCTTTTGTCCATCGTGTAATAGTAATATATCACATTTGGTCTCGTAATAATTCTTAAAATTATGGTGATGTAAAAGCAATTTAAAGTTTCGTGCACCCTAAATATGATTGATTTACACCATCACTGAACTTTAAAAGAGTAGCATAGGTGTAATTGAAACAATTTTTAAAGTTTAGTGATGTAAATGAAACAATTAAAAAGCCAAAGTGAAATTAGTCTAAAGTTCAGTGATCATTGTTTAAATTAACACTTTATTTTATTTAAGTCCTCATTATATTTAGCATTTCAATTTGGACAGAAAAAATAAAAATAAACTAAAAGATTATATTACTGCAATATTTGTTTTCTATTCTTCAATTTAGATTTTGAAAATGGGACAGTAAATTGATTATTTTTGGTAAGTAATAGTTAATTGATTATTTTTCTATTTAGAGTTTTGGATAGAAGATAGTAATATACTAGTGAGGCTAAATTAGGAAAAGGCCTAAGCTTGATAATATTTTAGGTTCATATTTTGATAGTGGACAGGGAAGAATAGTTCATATTTTAACGTATGAGTTCTATAAACAATGATCATAAAATTAGGTGTAGAAAATCGTAACAAACGAAGTACCCAAATGCAAGATTGATCAAATGAACCTAATGGTCAAGAGACGGTGGATTAGCTTGAGGGCAA
The DNA here is from genome assembly GCA_903798375.1 of Fraxinus sp. D2006-0159. Taxonomy (NCBI): domain Eukaryota; kingdom Viridiplantae; phylum Streptophyta; class Magnoliopsida; order Lamiales; family Oleaceae; genus Fraxinus; species Fraxinus sp. D2006-0159. The sequence goes on from CAIGRQ010183923.1 coordinate 8,245, forward strand.
AAGATATGAATATAATGATTTAAGACGAACAATGCCAAGATTTAGATGTGTTTTGACAGTAGCACACATACTCGTTGAATTGTTTCCTTGCCTTTTTGGTAGTTTTGAACTGATAACAGAGACATCATTTGTTCTAGAATGACTATTGAGATCTCATTTGGAGTCGATATGTTTAATGCTTGTCATCACTTGTATAACACACCTTCGTCGAATTATCAAAAAAATTATTTTCAATTTTGGGAATCAAAGAGTCTATCCCAAGTATATGTTCTCTAGTGTAGTTGGGATATTTACACAAAAAGAAACTAGAGTACAAAGAACATGACAGACAACATTGCTCGTAACATTTTAAGGGCCCGTTTGGCATCGATTAAAATCCAATTAAAATTGAAAATATAGTCGTTATTGGGTCCCACTCGTCTAATAAAAGTCAACAATAACGATTAGTTTTTCAATTTTAATTCGATTTTAATATATACCAAACGGACCTAAAATCTTGAAATTTGAAAGGAACATAAAGACGAGGATGTTCCAAATCCACCAACTTGGGTGGAGCTTCGGTCCTAAGAGAAATGTTGCAATTCATATCCTTATTATTGCCAAGGCCGGCCTTGAGATTTATATGTCCTGTGCGACATTTTAAAATGGTGCCCCTTTCATGAAATTGAAAAAATATATATAAATATTTCAATAATATTATATCATCGAAAAATTATAATATTTAAATACCGTTTATTTTTTAAAAAATTTTGCGAATAAGAAAAGTATAAATAAAGTTCAAAATCACCTCCCAAACTTCATCAAAATTTATGCCATCAACAAAGAACCATCCAATCTCCTAAACTTTTCATGCAATTTTATATGAGAAAACTTTGAAATCAGAAACATCAAATACTACATGTAAACTTTGAAATACAACAAATCATGTAAAAATATATCTTCTTGCATTTCTAGAAGCAAACTAACTAATTAAACTTTCGTTTCTAGCAAATCTTGTCCAATAGATATTAAAGTTAGGTCATTCAATCGTTCTTATAACATGATTGATTGTAAATAAGATTTTAATAACTTCAATTTTGAAAAATTTCATTAAACCCATGTTTGATACACATTAAAATTTTCATTTTCATTCTTCTACTCATTTTCAACCACCATTTTTCAATAAATAATATTTTTAATCATATTAATAACTTTTTTTTTCAACTACACATTCTCCATCAATCTACTATTTCAGAATATATTCTTCCAAAATAATATGGCTTAAACACACCCTAAGTACTATTTTATAAGGAATAAATGTATTTAAAAAGCGATCCAGTATTTTCAAATAAGTCAATACATCAAAAACCGTCTTTATTCCTTTTGGTATTTCAAATAAGTTAATATATCAAAAACTATCTTTGTTTCTTTTGGTAAAAAATTTCACAAAATTTTTTACTCTTAAAGCAAATATTTGCCATCAAAATCGCAAAAATTTACATGTTTTAGAACAATATCAAGATAATCACAACATGCTTTCAAATCAATATCATACAATGCGTTTAACTTGTCAAAAGAAAATATAAATCCAATTTTTTTTTTCATATTAATTGAATTGATCGAAACTTCGTTCAGGTGATTCAATTGATTGATCTACACTATAAAAGGAATAATTGGTTATGAAAGAATTTTCAAATAATTGTGGATTCTCTACAATGTCATTTTCATCAAAATGTTTCTTCCTATGAATAATTTTTTTTTTTCATTTTCCTTGACATTATTTAAAGAAGGATAATGTTTAAGAAAATTATAACAAGTCAATTACATTATCTTTAATTTTAGTATCTTATGCAATTGCATATCATACAAAGTCAAATGCATACAATTAATAAGGAAATAAATCATAAGTAAAATAGTTAAGCACAACACACTGAATTAGCTATGAAGGAGCTAACACCATCTGAATCATTTCCTTTGCTTTAATAAAAATGTCTTATTATGATATGTATTTATGAATAAGAAATACAACAATATTAAATAAAAAGCATCATTTGTCTATCTTTTAACTCATTTTTCATAAATATTGTGCCATTTAACTTAACATAATGAAATTAATAAATATTTTAAATATATAATTATATATATACACACACAAATTTTTTTGGTGCCCCTACAATGATGAGATCATGTGCGGTCGCTCAACTCGCGCACCTTCAGGACCACCCCTGATTCTTGCTTCCTTGTATACTACTTGATGCTTCACATTGTAGATTCTTCAATTGCAAACAGATGTAAACAACGGGGCAGAGTCTTTTTATTCAAAATTTTAACATTGTTTTGCTTCTTAAAATTATTTTTTTAAGTGGAGGTTATAGTTTAAGAGTCCGTTTGACTGCAAATGTGGAAAATAGGTGGAAATAAAATGTTTTACGTGGAATTGATTTGTCTATAAATTGTTTTACTGAAAATTGTAATTAATTGTGTTTGATTGATATAATTTTTCATGGAAAATGTTGAAAGTTTAGTGTCCGTTTGACTTCTTTTTTATGGAAAATGTCCATTAAAGTGATAATTTTTTTCTGCCATTGAGTTTGTTCCAATTGCCAAAAAAAAAAAAAAAATAAAATAAAATAAAATTGAAAAAAAATTACCATATCGAATACCATTCGTCTGACTTTGTTTTATATGAAAATTCTCAATAAAAGTGATAAATTTTTTTACCATTGTGTCTAGAATTTTTTCCAATTGCACCAAAAAAAAAAAAAAAAAGGAAAAATTTTGCCTATTAAACACTACAAAAGTTGGAAATCTATTTTCCATGGAAAATGTTGTGTATCAAACGGAGCATAAGTTCCATATTATTTTGCAATTTTTAGAAAGTTTCATACATACTTATTGATTCTTGATTATTACGTTCTTTTTCTTTTTTCTAACTTTCGAGAAAACTTAAAGAAGCAAAAATAAATATGAATATGTTTTTTATAAAATATACAATTTTGTGTAAAAATGAAAATTAAGAACAAATCAAGATGCTCAAATTGATTGTAATCAATAGAAAATTAAAGACGTAAGAAATAAAAATTAACTTTTTAGATGAAAAAGTAATAAAATTTAAAATTTTGAAGAATAATAAAATGGTATGTAAGATGTTACTTATAGGGCACGATTTTTATTTTCAATTAAGGCATTTAGATCTCTTTAGCTATTTATAATGGCAAATTTGTAAATAATTTTTATTTATTTATTTTTAGCAAAATATGTTTTTATATAAGGGTAAACAAATTCACAGCACACTTTTTTATTATTTGAACCACATTTAAATTTCACTTAAAAGCCATCAAATTTGAACTTTTTTTCATCAATTTTTCATATTCAATCTTCCATTAATTAATACATCTCGCTCTTAAAGAAATGCCAATATAATAGTTAGGGAAGCCAAGTAGGCACATCTTAATTTAATCTGTTCAAAAAGAAAAAGAATATACGAAATGCGGAACAACACGCAAAAATTAAGGCTTAACAAAATTAACTTCGATATTTATAAAGAGAATACAGAAATTAATTCCATTAGTATTGATTAGATGATGTATTAAATAATAATATACAACAAATTGTTACTGTACAAAACCCAACTGAGCCTTTTCAAACAACAAAATTTTCTCAACGTGGATTCTTGTATTGAAGCAATACCAAAAAGATGACGTGATTTGTGATCATCTGCTCGTAT
>CAIGRQ010183944.1:0-13596 GCA_903798375.1 Fraxinus sp. D2006-0159
AGAGGATTTAAAGTAGCACAATCAGGCAAATGTAAACTTAACTTGATGGGAAGATCATGTGAATATCAAATTCAGAAATGAGAGATCTCTCATCGTTGGAGTCTGCTCTGTTTGCTCAATATGAGAAACATTGCAATAATCTAGAAACGAGATGGACTTGAGAGACGAAAGAGAAGAGAGGCGAGGGCGTTTCAGATTTTTTTTTTCGTTTTATATTTAATTTAAAAAAAACTTCAAAACCTAGTGGGGCACGTGCCCCACTAGGCCCCACTGCAGGTCCGCTAGTGGTTGTCATCCTTACGTTGCCTCTTTCAGTATAGCTAATTGTTCCCTGATCGTTCTTGTTTAAATGGTTCATCTTGCACAACCTATGTCGAGTTAGTTTTTTGCTATTCCAGGCACTTTTGTAATTATTTTATTTAAAAATAGATTAATATTGTTTTTATTTAAAAATATAAGATTTTAATTTTTTGCGCTTATGTTAAAAGCATGCTTCTCGATACATTAAGTGGGCTACCTTCTTTTAGCAGACCGGCCTACCTAATTTAGGGGTAGCTTGGTTATATTACCATTTTATATTCTTAGACTTATTTCTTCGTGTTACCACTACTAACATGCCGCCACCACTAACATGCCACCACCACAATACCAACAACACCAACACCATCGCGGCACCACTACCACCAGTACCACCACAAATCTCAGTTATCATCAATGTAAGCACAATCAACACCATTCGAAATCCACCACCAACCAACACTCATAAAAATGACCTCAAAACCATTGCCACAACACCGGAGCAATCGTAAAAAACCTGATCATGTCAAAAAACCCACCTTGTCGTGTAATGTTGAAATCGCTACCCACCTTCCTGCAAGCGACGATGTCAAATCGCCATCCACCCTTCTAAGCAGAGGTCGCGGCAGGGCTCTTCTTTTGACAGAGCCAGTCTCTTTCAGCGGTACAACATGGCTTGCACCCTGTAGTGTCGACGAACCTCATCCTACAACATCAACATTGGTCTCTTGTAGCTGCACCGATCTCGCAATCGATGCAACTCTCTTGCAATGACGTCGGTCTTCTCCTCGCAGCATCCAACATCACCAGTTGAGGGATAGAGAGATGGAATAGGTGGAGAGAGGAGAGAGGATGCCTGTTGTTGTGCGAGAGAGAAAGAGATGGGTATTGAGAGATGTAGAAAGATAAATGAGAGGGGAGGGGAGGGGAGGGGAGGGGAGGGAAATTAGGGTTTGTGGTGAGTTTTGGTAATATTAATAATATTAAATATTTGAATTAAAATTTGACTTTTGTATAAACAAACTTTATATATGATTTTTGAAATTGGGTCTTAAAAATTCTGGTTCAATGTAATTACAACTTATTTTATTTCCCAAAATACTGTTTACTTATTTTGTAATGATTGTTGTCATTCTTATTGTAACAATTTAACAATTGTTAACACTTTCTATTACAATTGTTAAATTATTATACAAAGTATAACACTTGAAACAAGTTGTATAACACATCTATCATCGTCAACATAACTATCAGTACAATGACTACCTTTTCGAACGACCAATCCCGCCACCACATTTCAACACTATCATTTCCGCCATCAACAACCACTCCCATCTACGCTAATCTGCAATCACTATCATATTTGCACCAACATGATGCCTATCCGACCACAAAAATCATCGCCACGAGCAACCACTTCCCCAACTCAATACACAACCACAACCAATCAAAAATATGATGAGCCACCACCCACACCATCTGCTTTGCCATTACAACTACAAGCAGGGACGGAGGGAAAGTTTTTTATGGAAAATCATTTTTTTTCTAGATTTTATTTTTTTCAATATGTTAGCTCAGTATAAATTATTTTTTTTGGTCCCCTTGCTCCATTCCTGACTAAAACTACTTTTCCCATTTCATCACGAACACCACAAAAATCAGATCTTAAGGTGGGACTATAATTTCAAAAAAAGAATGCAAAAGAAAATGGTGTTTTTTTTTATAAGAAACTAAGTGGACAAATAGTCAGATTCAAAGATAGAGATGATCCGTCGATGATTGTTAGGGTTTGGTGTAGAATGGGTATTAGGGTTGTGGATATATTAATTTTATCAACTTTTAATCATATATTTCATAAACTTTTAATGAAAGTCTAATTTTTTTTTTCAAAATCAAATAGGGGCTAAGAATATTTTAACAAAAAGGGCGTGGGGTCAAATTTCCACTAATAAATTTTAAATGTTATCTATCGGCCGGCTTAATAATTGTAATGTATGTATTTTTTTAAGGTTTCGCTAAATGCTAAGTGACAGCCAGATGTACACACTCCCTCACAAGAGGAGGAGGACGCACAATTTTTTTATTGGTGGTGATCCTCCTTTTGTAAGGGGTTTGTCAACCCCGATGTACATATAGAAAAAAATTATTTATTTATTTTATTATTCTATTTTTATTTTTTGTCTAGCACAAGAGTCCTAATGTCCCCTCGATGTACAAATAGATGTCTGTTAATTTCGATGTACAAATAGAAAAAAAAATTATTTATTTTCTCGCACTAGAATATTAATTTTGACAGAAGCTTTTTTTATCCTCTTTCGAGGTGACTTGTTGACATCGAAATATGATGCCCAAATGGGCCCGACCTCTAAACCTCCAAAACATTGCATTTTCAACAGTCCTATTAGTCCTAAGAATCACTTTGATTGGCTAGGCTTACACAATTTTCATATACGGTGATGTAGTTTATAATTGTTTAAGCATCTTCACCTAGGCATACACATTTTCTCTGTATTTTTCTTCACCATCTAAAAGCCTGTCGAGAGTTTTTGGGACGTGCGATTTTTCGTTCTTGGAGCCGATGCAGGAAAGAATCAATTGACCTTTTTTATGAACATGGATATATAAAAAATAAGATCAAAAATTCATATGATTACTGCTTTTAAATCCAGCCAAGCATAATTATAGATACGCATATATCCCGGCTTGAAGATTTATTCAATAGTTTCAGGTTCTGGTTTTTCTTTCTGACTTCAGTTAAATTTAAGTTCTTGACGTCAGAGTGATGCTTTTGTTCATTTTTTGTGCTTTTTTCCTGGGTTTCTTTTAAAGGTTGAATGTGTTTGTACTGGTAAAATCCAAGAGGGCATAAATATCTGTAGATCCTTTCTGGATAATTTCTTTAAGTCATGATTTTAGAATTTTATGATCGCTTTAGAAGGATTTGGATTTGCTTTTTGGAAGGATGGAGGATGTTCTTGACCTGTAGAGTCTTATAGCTGGTGGTTTTGTGGGTGTAAAGACTAAGAACACATAAATGGTTTTCAGGATTTTATAATCTTGCTCAACGAGTTTTCTACCGAGTGAAAACTGAGGGGTTTTTCTACTTGTATTTGATTTATGAGGTGAATGGGTTTGTGATTTTTTAGCTAATGATGGATGGGAATTCACGATCAGGAAATATGATGCAACAGAATGGTTCTTATGGAGGTTTTGATTTGAAAGGGCCGACAAGAGTCCATCATCACCAACAAAATCCGCTGGCACCCCACCAACATCACTCTCATCCTAGACAAGGTTCATCAATTGTTCATCCTACAATTCATGAAAACTTTCCCCTTACAATAGGAAGCGTGCAAGATCACGACCAGACCTTTTCCATGGCAGACTATGACAGAAGGGAAAGGAGAAAATCTGCAAGTGATGAGGATGAGCCAAGTTTTACGGAAGAAAATGCAGATGGCAGCAGTGATCCAAGCCGAGGAAAGAAGGCATCCCCATGGCACCGGGTGAAATGGACTGATGCTATGGTAAGGCTGTTGATTACAGCTGTTTCTTACATTAGTGAGGAGGCAGCTGCAGAATATGGTGGTGTTGGGAGGAGAAAATATGCAAGTTTACAGAAAAAAGGCAAGTGGAAATCAGTCTCGAAAGTTATGGCTGAAAGGGGACATTTTGTTTCACCTCAACAATGTGAAGATAAATTCAATGACCTCAACAAAAGGTACAAGAGACTCAATGAGATCCTTGGGAGAGGAACTTCATGTGAAGTTGTTGAGAATCCATCGCTTTTAGATGTAATGGATCACATCTCTGAGAAAGCAAAGGAGGAAGTTCGGAAAATTCTAAGCTCAAAGCATTTGCACTACGAAGAGATGTGTTCTTACCACAATGGGAACCGGCTGCATCTGCCGCCTGATCCTGAATTGCAGCGATCTTTGCACTTAGCCCTTGGAAGTAGAGATGATCATGATGACAGTGATGTGAAAAGGCATTCAAAAGATTATAATGAAGAGGTTGATCAAGAAGCTGAATTGGATGATTGTGATGAAAGCGAGGATAATCATGTTTTATCTGGGCATCACATGGCTTATGGGATGCCAGGCAGCTCTACAAAGAGGATAAAACAATATCAGAATCATGAAGATTTTAGTTTTGGAAATTCTTTGAATTTTCTAGATTGCAACAGGGCTTCTAATTTCCAGCCAGAAAATGCTGATGCTGATGCGAAGCAGGGGTCACCTGAAGGCATGAAAACAGACAGGTTACAAAAGCAGGGGATTAATCACCGTGCTCTTCAATTAGAAGAACAGAGGCTACATCTTCAAGAACAAATGTTGGAACTGGAGAAAGACCGGTTCAAATGGCAGAGATTTTGTCAAAAAAAGGACAGAGAAATGGAGATTTCGAGGATGGACATTGAGCAGATGAAACTTGAGAATGAACGTATGGCTTTGGAGTTGAGGCGAAAGGAAATGGGTATTGACAATAGCTAATCTGCTTGCATTTTCGAACTTCTTTTGATCATCGGCGTGCATGCAACAAAATTTCTTGTCTAATGAGTGATGATCGAGCTTATTTGTGTGTTTTTCTGTTTGGAAATTCACTTTTTTATTTTGGAAGTGTGTTCCTTCTTATTTTGTAACAATGCAACATTTAAGTTTCAGTGCTTTGCCTTAAATGTTATTGGGCCATAGGCTATAGATTTAGAGTATATGGAAGGCAGTTTAATTCTCTCCTTTGTATCATCCTTGTTATTAAAATTTGTGAATTTTGTTCTTTGCTGAGTGTGACTTCTTACAATTCTCTTCAAAATGTTTTTTAATCCCTTTACACTTTTGATAAAAGAATCTCCATACTCGTATGTTGTTAGTATAGAACCAGTCAGAGTAGATTTAAAGAGATACATCCCATTCATTCATGAGCTATGCATGAAGGGAACAAACAAACTTCCTATAATACCATTTCTTCACGCTTTATATATGTGTAAACTTTATACCTTCGTACGTCTGTGCATATTTATGAATATGTGTATTTGCAAGCATGCATTTATATTCCCGAGTGCACCATCCTTTTGGATTGTGGCGTATCACTTCTGAATGAAAAGTATTTCGAGCATTTGACAAGACTGCAGTGTTCCAAAACTCAGTCACGAGTTCATCTGTGCAAAATTTACTCTTTTCCCACATACCTGTTTCTATTACCATGGACATGTACTCTTTTCTTATTCTTGTTATTTATTTTCATGCTTCATGTGCTAGTAGAGTTTTAGCGGCATTACAAAGAATTACGTGACTTATTCTGGTAACAGGCCTTTATTCTTCATTTTATAGATGATACTAATATGAGCTTCTATCCACTTCAAATCGTCAAATCTAAATATGTATTTGATTTGAGAAATCCGGCATCAGCTTCTGAGCTATGCATTTGTGTGTCGTGCTGGCTTCAGTATGTAAATCTCAGATGCCTCATTTCACTGCTTGGAATGAGCTTTGGCATTTGTAGATCGACCTTTATGTGGCTCAAACGGAAAGCTTTCTAATTTAGCAACACCTACTTGTTGATCTCGTGAGGACACAAGCTCGATAGTTCTTGGTCATTCTCGCTTTTCCATACTACAGGTTGTCAGCTAGACTTGATCGTGGTTAATTATTTGGTCTTTAGTGTTGACTTGACTTGTCAGGTCAGGTAAATGGTCTGGTACGCCATGCACAATGTGTTCTAGGCATAAGGGCAACAATATAATTGATTTGAGTTGCTATGATATCATGGTAGATTGGTGTTTGTACCTTTCCTAACAATGGCCGGGCATAATTTTCTGTTTCTTTAATGGATGCCATAAGGGCAACAATATGGTTGGTTTGAGTTGCTATGATATCATGGTAGATTGGTGTTTGTACCTTGTCCAAACAATTGCCGGGCATAATTTTCTGTGTCTTAAATGGATGAAAATGGTAAGAAGATAAAAGATAAAATAGCATCATCAATTGGTCGGTTTTCGTAAGATACAAGGCTGTAAATTGTCATTGACGTATATTTGCAATGTAGTAATTGTTCGATTAACTCAATTGAACAGATTAGTTACTGAATTGCTATTCAGGAGAATACATGCATGCACATATATAATTAGAAAGTACACAATCTATCATCCTTTCGATAGACACTCTTCTTTCTTAGGTCGACCCTGCATCATTGCCTTTAGAGTCATCGGGCTGCATGGCTGGTTTGTGGAACTATGTTTGGTGAATCTTTCAAGAGGCATTACCTACTTTCTCAAACTTAGGCTGAGGAATATGGGTGTGAGGTTGGGGGCGGTTTTAGATGTGAAGTAAAAACAAGTATCAATGCTCTTTTCACCAGTGGCACTTCGAATAAAAGTTTGGAAATTGGAAAGTGTTGGGTTGTTGGAACTGGGCAAAAATATTCGTGAGCTACTTGAGGTTTTGGTGATTTTAGCTAAGCATTTCAAGGGCCTTGATCTTGGGCAGCTGGGATGTGTTATACGGGTACTTTGGGAAGAGAGAAACAAGGTTTCGTATTGAGGGCAAGAGATGCAAGCAGATGTGATTGAGGAGGTGGCAGCAGGTCTTTATAATAGGTGGCAATGGGTGGTGAAGGGGCAGCTGAGGCTGTTGGTAAAGGATTGCAGGAAGGGGTGGAGCTCACTATGGTCCAGTGACGGCACATGATCTCACTGGACTCGTAAGAAGAGGAAGATGGCAATGGTTGGTGGGTAGCATTCGTTCTCACTTCTCATATGCCCCCAAGCTAAGTCTTTTGTTACTGATTGAGTTGCATGCTCTCACTTCAAACCTTTTAATGCCATCCACACAAGCTATCATCTTCTTTTCCTTTTGGGATGGATGAAGAGCATTTCTATGACCAGTTACCTTTTTAAAATATCTCTCATAGAGTGCTAGAAAAATACGAAGAAAACCAGGATAATGACAGTTAAAAGGAGGAATGGGACAGATTGTTTTGACATGTTGGTTCAGTCATGTAATTTAGTTATACAGTAGATTATGATGGTAATGGTGTGCTACAATTACGTCACTATATGGCTATCAATATTGTTGGAAAATTTTTCAAATAATGTAGTTTTGACATTGTAGGTTGTATCTTGAATCATGGTTCATGTTTACAACAAAACATTAAAGGGATGGATCGTAGGAGCGGAGGTCGGAAGTGGCTGGCCAGCCAAGGCCATAAGATGCAGCATGCTTAGCTGACGCAGTCTGCTTATTCATAATCAGGTGTCTTTGCACCTGTTCAGGATTTCAACCATTTTTTTCTCCCTTTTCGACCACAATTCAGTTATTTAATTAAAATTGAATAGTTAATCAGATGATGAGAAGTGTTGTAATAACAATCTATATATAGGGTTCACTAAGAGTTATTGCAAGGCATTCCCCAACAAAATCTTAAAGACAATATTCGAGGTAAGTTGCAATGGCTCCACCTACGTCGTGACTATGGGATTTCACAGTTGATTTCGTGTGAAGTTGAAGAGATTCAAAGGGGCTAATTTTCAGTGTTGGCAAAATAAGCTTCATTTCCTTCTCACCACACTTAATGTGGTATATGTGGTCACTACACTGAGACCGGAAGAGATGAAGATGTCTGATGCAATCTTTGATCGACACCATGGCAAGAAGACTGCAAAGGAGATATGGGAAGATGTCACAAGTAAGAAGTTTCATGACTCTAAATATCATCAGTATAGGATGATTGACAGTAGAAAGGTAATCAAGCAATTTCATGAAATAGTTCACATTTATAATCAATTTCAACAGCATAATATGAATATGGATGATTCATTAATTTGTAGTCTCATTTATTGAAGAGGAATTCAGATTGAACAATTGAGAGAAAACAGTGGCCAATCATCTGGTTCCATGTGGTGGAGGAAGGGAAAGAAACCAAAAAGAGGATACACTATTCTTCAAAGAACAAGAAGCAGAGAAAACATGACTCCAAAGACAAGGACTCAAAGAAAAAGGATTGTGCTTCGATTGTGGTAAACCGGGGCACGTTGAAAGGGAAACAAAAACATGAAGGTAACTCTAATTTTGTAGCAATGATCAGTGAGGCCTTTGTTATAGAAGATGAAAATGCTTCCTCCACATCCATTCGAAGGAGATATCAAGTTGGAGTTCACTTTCAAGAAAACACTCACTATCACCGATGTGTACGGCGTACCATGTACGTAAAGTTAACAAAATTCTCGTATTCGGGTATCTTCTTAACAAGATTGATTTTAAACTTGTATTTTTGAGTCTAAAAAGTTTGTATGTCCAAGGGAGGTTTGTCTGTTAGAAAGGAATTTTCGTACGAGGGGATGTTCAAATTCAATATCAACAATAAAATGACTAAAAATCTCATTTACATTGTTGGCTCTGTATCATAATGGCATTCACGTTTTTTTTAATAAAAGAAGATTGCATGACATGAGTTTACTTCAATTAGTTAACTATAAACATGACATGAATGAAAAATGTCGAGTATGGGCATGAATTAAAATAACAAAGACTCAACTTGAAACGAAGATGGTAAGAAAAAAATTGGTAATACCCCTCAACAAGATGGTAAGAAAAAATTGGACTTCGAAACGAAGTTAAATTATGTAAAGAGAGAAACCACATTTTTAGGGTTGTATTGTTCTTAAATTTCCCAATCTAAGATAAAGAAGTTGGGAGAAAATGGCAACTATGTGAATTTGAGTCTTTATATGAAGAAAACTATCTATGTAAACATCATAATTGCACATGAACGACAAGTTAAATTTGTGAATCTAAGTCTAAAAATCTGATCTCCTACTCCAGTTGACAGGATAAAAACTTTACACTACTGATATGGCAAGAGAATCATACTTGTGGTTCTCTCAAATCACTTGAAAGTCGGGTTTGATTTTAAAGTAATATTTTATGAGAATATATTTTTTAAGTAAGGTTGGAATTTGGATACACCTCAACCTCATGCAAGAGAAGTAACTAACGAAAAGAATTGATTCTCTGGAGTTAAGAAAGAAGTAAAAGGGTTAAAATGAGAAATCCTTTGGACCAGATTTCATCATGCATCTAGTCAAAGGGACAAGGGACTCGCATGTTAAGAAAAAAGCGATTTCGCTTTCAACTAAATCACATCATATTACATTTAAAGAGACTATGAAGTCAGTCAAAAGATGCAGCATGATGGAAAGAAGCTATACTATAGATGATGAAATGCAATTAATTTATGATTAACAAAACATGGAAGTTGGTTGATCTTCCAACAGGTTCCAAACTCATTGGGTCTAACTGGATCTTCAACAAAATGATAAAAGTAGGTGGAACCGTAGATGAAATCAAAGTAAGATTAATAGCTAAAGGTTTTACTCAAAAGGAAGGACTAGACCTTTTCGATACCTATGAAACCGGTTGCTAAGATGGGTACTATACAAAATTTAACTTCTCTAGTTTCCATATACAAGCTTGAGAATCCATCAAATGGATGTTAAAATGACTTCACTAAATGGAGAATTAAATAAGGAAATATATATGAAGAAGCCAGTCAAGATAAAAATGTTTTTAAGTTGATCAAGTCCTCGTATGAGCTTAAACAAACTCCAAGAAATGGCATGAAAAGTTTGATGAAGTCATTATTTGTCTATATTGGATATGTTGTTTTGTGAAATCCTGTAAGCATACATGATCATTGTGAAATCTCGTAAGCGTACATGATTGTTGACAAGTAATAATTAGGAGTAAAAGTATCGTCCTACAAAGAAGGTACTATAAGTTGAATTATACTAATTTGAAATCAAGCTTGAATGAAACTGGAAAAAATCAATGTATTGTATTTGTAAACTATTGTTCGCTAAGAATGTGTAAATAGTAAGTGCTCAGGTCGCGTTCAAGTAATAAAATGGACTTTTTTAGTCTGACTTATCGATTCCTCGAGAAATGTATACTTTCGATTACATAACGTTAATCAATTTAATTTTAGCAATACAAACATACATACAATAAGAATTGAATTTCAAAAGTAAGTAAAATGACTAAAACTCTACAAAATAAGAAACATAAACATTCGAAAATTTCAGAGGAAAACGTGGTTGAGATTCATGGTTTTGCTTAACCGTTGTTTAATTAATTTCTCACAAGAAAATTAATGAATTATTTATTAACAATGTTAGATCCAATTTTTCAATTTTAGATAATTACTTCTTTCAAGTGAAATTAACCATAATTGATTGGGTTTGTCTACTATATCTCTATGTCGATTAAAAACAAACATATTCAATTTTTGTGAAAATAGCTCAATGAATTATTTAGATTTAGAAGTATATCTCTATCACATATGCAAAACTAAGGTATTTACTCCGTGGTCTAAAATGCACAAGAATTTCTCAATAGTCCCACAAATCACTTAATACAAACATTTATTGGCCAAATAAATGAAAAGCTATTTGGCCAATAAATGTTTGTATTAATTGATTTGTGGGACGTCTGTTGAGAAATATATATATGATAAAAAAAGGAGAATATTCATAACATTCATTACAAATTAGGAAAAAAAGTTGATTAAATACGAGAGAAGACATATAACCCAATTTGGTTGATTTTAAGATGATAAAACCCTTGTTCTTGATTTTCTCCAAATTTTCTTCAATTTCTTGATTGAATCTTCTTATTCGCTAGATTGTATCCCCAAAATTCCAAGAAAATATCACGAGAAACAGAAAAAGAAAGAAGAAAGGAAAAAATGAAAATAAAAGAGGAAAATGAGACAGAATCATGCGACAACTGTCGTGTTCAATTGAGACTTGAAAACTTTTATATTTTAAAATAAAATATTAAGCATATATAATATAATATTTTAAACAACTTCTTGTATGCCCAAATCATTCACAACTCATATAATTGAAAATGCAAAGCAATAAATCATATTTCTCATGTCAATAATTTTTTGTTTTTTTTAAATTCACATAAAATGGATTAACAAAAATCAAAATACCAAAAAAATTTAATAGTATTTATTATTGTTCAACAAAAAAAAAATAAAAAAAAAATCAAACATTCTCAATATCGTTCCACATATCAGTTAATATAATAGCCTTCCATGCATTAACACTCTCTCTTTCATGTTCTTGACTCTTGAAAAATGGTCCAAAATCCTCCCCTTCATTGACCAAAGAGGATGAAAAATCTTCATTATCAGGTTCGATAGAAAATTCTCCAGAACGACGTTTCTTGCGAAGAAAATTGTATAATCTTACACAAGTTAATACGAGCTCCGCTTGTGTACAATATGGAAATGGAGGAGTAATTTTGAAAATTGTAAATCGTGATTTAAATATACCAAGTATCCACTCAGCTACGTTCCTCAAGGAAGCATGATGAAGATTAAACAACTCTTTTGTATTTTCAGGGTCACAACCATGACCAGCAAAATCTTGAAGGTGATAACGAGCATCTCGTAAATGAGTTAAAAACTGACGCCGATTTAAAAATCCACAACCTCCCAAAAAATATTTACCTGAATATAAAATACTTTCAAAATTAGCACATGGCTTATAACAAGTATAATTATCATAAGATAAGATTAAAAAAAATGAAATAATAAAGTCATACCTTGTGGCGCATTGAGTCCATTTCTCCTTGTTAAAGCATCACCCAATACCTTAGAATCATGAGTTGATATAAATTCCAAATCAAAGTTATAAGCGGTCAAAACGTTCTGCGAAATTGTTCCATGACAATTTCTATAACTGTTTGTATCACGTCTAGTTACTATTGGTGGAATATGAGTACCATCAATAACATCAATACAATTCTAAAATAATAAAACGATTGCAAGAGTAATGATGAGAATAGATGACTGCAAGAGTAATGATGAGAATGTGCAAATTATAATATGAGCATCGCGTAGAAAATTCTGTTAATTCCAGAACAAATGTCCCAATTTTGACGCAAAATCCAACTATGAAATCACACAACTTTTTCCTCCACAAATGTGGACTCGTCAACCATGATGATAGAGTTTTTCTTCATTATTATTTCGTTAACCACAATCATGTATAATCACATTGCATACATATCTAAAAATTTCAATTATGTTGGAAGGTCCACCTACTTTCCAAAAAGTCAACCACTTACAAGTTGAATGCAGAAATATGAGTCCCAAAAATCATATACAGTGCCAATTAAAAAAAACTCAAGGCAAAGATCCAAATTTTGCTTGATTGGAAGAGTGGGAGAAAACCCTAGAATATGAAAGGGAAGAGAAGAGGTCGGCTCTTGAGAAATCTCACGATCGATAGGAGATTTCTTTTGAGATTTTCTATTTATATTTTCTATCAAAAAGTTTCCAAAAATCTAGTAAATTATAAATTCTCTAAAAGTCATTATCATTTGAATACCTCATAACTTTTAAAGATTTTTAAAAAGTTTCAATTGAATACCCCGTTATTTTTAGAAACCTTTTAAAAGTCTATAAAAGTCTATATTGAATACACCTAAACTTTTAGAGTATTTTTAAAAATCTCAATTAAGTATACCTAAACTTTTTAATTTTTCAAAAGTCTTTAAAAATTTCAATTGAATACACCTCACTAAAACCCTATAAAATTTGTAGCCAAGTCCCCAAGTTTCGGAAAAATAGATTTATCGATTTCATTCACACACACACACACACTATCCATTTCAACAATTTCTTGTTAAAGCTTTAAAATGGGCTGGGCTAATGCATTAATTTGTATCAAAATTCAACAATTTCTTGTTAAAGCTTTTAAATGGGCTGGGGGACAATGCTGTGCTACAGCTCAGCACTGTCCCCCACCCCACCCACGATAATTTGTTTATAATTGACAATCAATAATTCAAATTTATTCAATTATCTCTCTAGAGGTGAGTCAAACTTATTCTTGATCACGACCCAAAATATCAATATCCAAAATTCATATGTGAAGTAATGCATTCGGTTGTACGATCACCTATTTCGATTGCACAAGTCAAAAATCATAATTTCAAACATTTATTGAGTCTTATGTTGATTATTTGAACATTATGGAAGTAAAATAAGCAACCTATATTCTAAATGATGATCAAGCATTTAAGTAATCGACAAGCAAGTAATATCAATCAATTATACAAATCAACTAAAAGAAATTGTCTTTGATTTTAAACGGTAAAATAATGTCTTGTGCCTTTAGCCTAGTAACTCAATAATGAAATTACAACAAAAGATATGGAAATTCATCACCCAAAACATATTAGTACAGGAAAGAGACGTTAAATCAAGTGGTAATTACATCAAACCAGA
>CAIGRQ010183999.1:0-11849 GCA_903798375.1 Fraxinus sp. D2006-0159
TGAACGTCTAGAGGCAAAGAAAATAAAAAGATCAAACGTTCGAGTAGTACAATGAATCTGAATACATGGAATTGAAGGTGATTGTCGATAGTACCCTACCTCAGCAGACAAATGGGTAAGTATGTGACAAATAATACATGTATAACTTGTAAAATAAACACACAAATAACATAATGTTTTGTATTGTTTTCAGTCATGATTGTGGGATATTTGTTATTTTGTACGCCTTATATATCCTCCGTGACGACAGAAGTTTCATACTGCATAAATTTGATGCCAGCAAGTGTAGACTGAATATTGTCTCGCTCCTATACAAACACGGAGAGAGTTACGTGAAGAAGGCAAAGCAAGCTACAAAATAGGAGAACATAGTCGTAGAACGAGTATTGGAATTAGATTTGTAAATGAAGTTTATGACCTACAGATTGTACCTTTTCATATTTTCTAATATGTGGAAGTTACTCTATTGAATACTGCCACATGTTTCAATTTGTAATGTGTCGTCGTTTATTACGTATATGTTGATACCCCATTTCATGCATAGTGCATACGTGAATGTGAGAAACAAGTCACATATCACAGTTTGAATGTCAAAAGAAGGTCACATATGCATTCTTGACACCACAACGTCACAGTTATTTGTGTAACTGAGTTCAAAATGCATATGCGGGTAGGAAAAGCATGTCATAGATCATGATTTCGATGGGAAAAGTAGGTCACATATTACTGTTTAGCCCAACACGTCATTAGCATGTTTTAAAATTATTTCAAAAGACAGATGTGGATACTTTTCAATGTTTGATCACAACTCATTATTTGCAAGCTCTTAGATGTTCATTCATGGTCACATATACACATTTTAAGGTCACATTTCAATAGTTGCAGGTCACAGCTCGATCGTGCATGGTAAGAGATAGCTATAATCATGTCATAGATCATATGTGGTCACAGTTTGGTCATATTTTGTTATTTGCTAGTTCTTAGTTGTTCATCATGGTCACATATATGTATTTTCAGTTCACATTTCAATAAATCATATCACAAGAAGAATCACGCATGATAAATGATATCTAGTTGCAGGTCACAAATAATTGACTGTGCACATATTTGAGTATACACATTAGTCACATATACGGATATGATGTAATAGGTGGAATAGAATTCACGCGACGTGTGACTTACTTTTTTGGCCGGACACAATCGACACTTATGTGACTAGAACTGGACTTAGTTGCTGAAAATTTGAATGTACATTGATAGCTCTGAACAAAACAATTGAATTAGTTACATGGATTGTATTCTCTTGTGCGAATTCGAATTATATTTTACCAAATTGATTTCCAAATCTATGACTCGAAGCATGAATGTGGGTGAAATCGTTCAATTTGTTACCAAAATCAATGAAAAATGTTACATGTTTGTCGTCTCCGATGGCAGAAATAGGCTTTGTACCGTGACAATATGAATTTCAGACCTCAATTTAATTTTGGAAATTTCTGAAGTGTAGTGAAAGAGTCCTGTTATAAAAGGAAACGACGCTGAATTATAGGAAACGACTGTAACAGAATATATATACCTCAGTACTGAATTTTTAAACTATACATCTGGTTTGTGAATTGGGGTAAAGTATACACCTGAATTATGATTTTTTCGCAGAGGAAATGTCTTAAATATAGCCCATAGCCCACCAATAACCAATTTCACTCCCAACCTAATTTGTAAAACCAATTTTTTGTTTAATTTTTAGCCTAAAACAAGACCAATCCATCTGTCATCGTTTCTTTTTTCAATGTAAGCTAGAGCAACCCATCTTTTATCCTTTTTTTATTCAAAGTCAGCCACTCGTCGAGAAATTGAAAACCAAATTTGAAATTCCCAAATCCTTTTAACCCTGAATCTTTTACGTATTCAATCGTTCTCCGCCGACCATAAATCGGATTCTCCGTAGACTGTAAGTATTTTCATATAAGTCTTTTTCTTTACTTTTTTACGAATATGTGAAGAAACCCAATTAAATGTTGAAAATTAACGAGTATACTAAAATATTCCCAGAAACTCATTAAGACAATATGCTTCTTCAATTGAAATGAACTCACATTTTTTTTTTCAGAATGGTTATCAGTACCTTTTGAGATTAGGTGACTGATCTCTAAATGTCAAGAAATACAAAATAAAAGTAGATTATTTACTGAAGTATAATATTCAATTTCCTATAAAATGTCTACATAAATTTAAAAAATTTACTGAATAGTAGTGAGATTGATGGGTGCATTGTCTAAGTTCGGGACCTTCCTTCAGCTCTCTAAATTATCTTCTTTTTCAAGGATAATTGTGTTTAATGAATGTGACTTTTTGCCAAAGACGGGTGTTTGGCTTAATTATTAAGTCGTTATTTGATTTTAGTTTTTTCGACGGGTGTTTGGCTTACTTATTAAGCCGTTATTTGATTTTGATTTTTTCAAAATTACTTTTTTAAATACTCTTTTTAATTGTTTGATTTATATGCTTTGGTCCATTTTTGGAACCATCACAATAGCTTCAATTTATTGTGGCTCTAATTTCCCACTCACTTTGATGCTACAACGAACTATGCAAGCACGAACTTCGCATGACCTTTTGCAACTTGAATTGCATTTTATGTTGGAGTATAAGTTGATTTAGGATTCTTCGATTTGGTGTCGAATTGTTGACTATTGATAATATTGTTGAATTGTTAGATAAGTAATTGAATGGTTGCTGATGGTTTAGTTTTGGATTGTTGGAGTGTTTTGGGTTTTTATGCATTTAGATTTTAAAATGAAATAAAATCGATCTTTTGCAAATCTTTCTTTACAAGGAGCAACATAATTGATGATGGGTTTCTTGTTGATTATATTACACTCTACATCGAACGAGAATTTAGTCGTTTACTATGAATTTAGAGCACAGGTCTCTGTTATATATCAAACTCAATGCAGAAGACATGTGGATAGAAATCAAGTCACCGATGAGTGTGAGTTTGTGACAAGCAGGTCACATATATTTGCTTTAAACCCAGGTCATAGAGCAAAAAATAATAAGCATTTGCGACAATGTGGTCACATAGATTTTCACTGTGTAATTCACACAGCACTTTTAAAACACCAAATCACATTTAAGCAATTTAAAATGTGACGTTCGATGATGATTTCGATGTTTGTTATTCAAGTAAATGTTTCAAATAAAATAATATGATATAACATTTGTTGTATCATATCCTCTATTGTTTTTCGATTACAGAGTATTATTCTTCCTATCTTTTCAATGCAATGGCATCAAACTTGAGTATCTCCTGCGGTTGTGACCATGTCTTCTACAATGACCACATTTCACTTTTGGTTTCTCTTCTCTAGTTGATTGCTTCCTCTTTTCAGTAGGTCTTCCAGAACTTCATATTTGGTTAAGAGCTAAGACAACTTCGTATTACCCTTCATCAAGCACTTTCCATTCGTCTAGATTTCCAATAGGATATATAGAATCTTCATACACATTCACATATGCATTTCTTGTGTAATAAAACAGGATATATAGAATCTTCATACGCATTCACACATGCATTTCTTGTGTAATAATAAGAACAGTAAGCATATAGATCCCTCTTTGTATTTGCAATTACGGTCAAGGCGTGCGTGCATGTACGTTGTTCAATATCAACAACAAAGGTGGACATTTCATCGCTGACAGAAAACTCTGACTGATTGGAATGAGATACCTACGAGAAAGCAAAATCAAGAATGACAGTTGTCAATGCGAGCAGTAAGATATGAAATCTCATACCAGAGATACGTGTCGCATACATGTGTATTTTGGCCTCTGATGATCAGGTCAAGTCACAAGCATTTAATTGTAGGTCACATACATTTGGTTCAGGTTACATATATAACAGCAGACACTTACATATCTTATCACATTCTACATTCAAGGTCATAGACATGTGTTTTTGGCCACAGATGCTAGGTTAAGGTCACATGCACTTATGTCGAGGACAAAATGCATTCAGTCTAGGTCAAATATATAAGATTCATGCACACACATATGTTGTCACATTATACATATATTGTCACAGTGTACAATCTAGGTCACGTTCATAAATATCAGCAGTAAAGTAAATAAGCTACCCTCAAGTTCCTTAACTCTACACTCATTTCAATAAAAGCATGTCACAGGATAATCACGCATGGTAAATGATATCTAGTAGCAGGTCACAGATAATTGACTGTGCACATATCTGAGTACACACATTAGTCACATATACGAATATGATGTAATAGGTGCAATAGAATTCACGTGACGTGGGACTTACTTTTTTGGCAGGACATGATCAACACTTATGTGACTAAGCCATCAGGAGAAAAAACATCATCAAGAGCGTTGATTCGTATAAACTGTCTAATAACCCATCCAAGTTTTATGAAATGTGCCATTTTAAATATAGGTTTGCACAGTACAACTAGAAACAACGGCCATCTCCTCCTCGACTTCAAAATGGCTGTATGATATGACCAATCTTTGTGTTAATTATGTATTAAATAGATGTGTTTCCATCTGGTAGCTTTGTTACAGAACGAGACAAATAAGATACATCACTTTCCTTAAAATAGAAAAAGTCGTGTTTTCCATACAAAGTTGTGAGATAATGAAAGAAGTAGCTGGATAGAGAGGAGAAACTATAAGGTTTGGGATCTGTGTGCTCACTAGTTTCATCAGAACTAATAAATTGATAAATTCAGCTGAAAATCCATTAAAACAGTAGTAATAAGTCTTACATCATCAGTAAAAAGCCATCAGCAAAATGAAACTTTTTTACATTAATAGTTTCAGCTTCTTCACACAAAAACAAAAATACAACTATCTTCTACGACAAAACTACTGCACAATTGTCAAACTAGAATAGAATTCTGATAGTTGCTACTGAATTGCTGAATTTTGCATTTTTTTTTTTGTGGCTTGTGAAGTCTGCGAATTGAAGTGGAATACTTGTAGTTCGCTAGAAGAATAATCAGTAAGCAGCTCCACCTCACTTGGGCAATCTAACTCATCAGAACTTTTATCTTCTTCACCTCCAACCTAAAGTTCGAGTGCAGGGTCTGCTTGTAATCCAAACTCAATATGCTCAGTGGCATTCTTATCATAGTGGAAATCATCATCGTTAACCTCATTATCTGAATCAATCAATTGATATTCAATTGGTATCTCTTCTTCTTCAGCTGAATCGTCTTCATTGCAAAAAAAATTATGGTTAAAACTAGATAGGAGACTATGTATTTGGAAATTAGTCTAACATTCAGTATTGTAAAAAAAAAAAAAAAAAGAGAGAAAAGGTGTATATTTGGAAATTGGTCTAACATTCCCAATTGCACAA
The DNA here is from genome assembly GCA_903798375.1 of Fraxinus sp. D2006-0159. Taxonomy (NCBI): domain Eukaryota; kingdom Viridiplantae; phylum Streptophyta; class Magnoliopsida; order Lamiales; family Oleaceae; genus Fraxinus; species Fraxinus sp. D2006-0159. The sequence continues at coordinate 5,381 of CAIGRQ010183999.1, forward strand.
GTGTTCAACAAAAACTAACCACTTTGCAAGAAAAGGATTCCTCGCACTATGAAGCATTCATTTAACCAATTTCGAATTTATTTGAAATAAGGCTTCATCATTGACTACTCATGGCTCTGAGCAACAGATAACATTCGTCTCCAAAATCATCCACTTTTAAAACACATTTGGACTCGAAATAATCACACATTTGGCTATGTTTTAAGTGGAAAAATCTAGGGTTTTTGATGGATTTGGGGGTAAAATGTGATTAGTGAAGATTTCAATTGATTGAAGATGTAGATGGAACTTACCTAGGATTGGAATTGGGGAGGAATGTAATTTGGGGAAGAACGTGATTTTGGATGATTTTGGCCTGTGAATGGAGAAGAAAGAAACGTGGGTTTGATTGTAATTTGGAGAGGAATGCAATTTGCTACTTATAGTCACACACACTTTGATTGTAATTTTTTTTTTAACTTATTTAAATATTAATATTTTTAAATTATGTGTATATTATTCATATTTTGCCTGCTATATCATCCGCTACGTAGAGATTTTTTCCAACTGTATGGATGGAATTGGCTTTAATGATGGATGGGTAAACAAATGAATAGTTTAGTAAACATTCAGTAACCATTTATATTTCAATGAGCAAGTAGTAACTATGAATAAAGTTTAGTAGGCAATGATTTAATTAACTCATACTTTTGAGCCTTAAAACGAAATTCTGAATGCATAATAAGATTAAGATCTATTCATTAGTTTGAACTAGGGATACTAATGAGTCAGATCAATGCATGATGAACACTTGGAAAGTTATGGCTGCTCGTGCTCAATTGTCTATGGGATTAAGTAAGGTTTTCCAATTGGCTGCTCTATGCTAATTAATTGTGTGAGCTTACTGATTGGGCTGCTCTGAAATTAATTAGTGTATGAATGAGAGATAAATTTGTGTCCATGTATTATTTTGATACAAAGTGAGTTCATGTCATGTGGATTATTATGTTAATTTTAGCTGTCAAAAGTTAACTTATTGTAATACAAAAATTGTAAATTCACACATAATTTTAATACAAAAATTGAATCTATCTATAATTTTAATGCATGGATAAAGTTTATATACTGATAGGGCCTTTAGTGCATAACTTCTACAAGTCCTGTTAATGCAGTCAAATGTATTCACTTTATATTTAGTTATCATGTTATTTATGCTGCAGTGACAATTGTGGTTTTTGGGATTCGGTTGAGAAAGAAAAATCAATCGGTGAATCCTCTAGTGGTAGCACTTCCTCAGTTAACCATGCGGCAGTTGAAAGAGTTGACGATTTGTCTCAAATGTTCCAATCTCGCATTCGTGTCAACGATGAAGTAGACGTTCGGATTTCGGTGAACGTGACAGTATGCAAGGCAAAAGGTAGCATGGAGTCGAATACATGAGTGCAAAATCCCAACCTGTTAAGAGGTCATAAATTTTGCACTGTTAAGAGGTCATAAATTTTGCACTGTTAAGAGAATATATGAGTTTCATTTTCCACTGTTAAGAGGTCATAAATTTTGCCTAGAGAGAGCAAAATCCCAACCTGATTGCATGTTTGCCACCTTTTATACTAGTAAACTACAAACATTCACTAGCAACTCCATAGTAAACTACAAATAACAGGATGATTATACTAGACCAAAATGCCGAGTAAGACCGCAATAGCAACCACAAACATTCACTAACAACTTTTCACAATCCCTTTTTGGGACTTTGTCTAAAAAGATTTGTTCCTTACACAATCGTCTGAACTTTTTCTTAATTATTAGCGATGCCCGACTTTCCGCGCGAAACACCTTCTTTAATAGTCCCGTGCCAAAAGTAAAAAACAAAAGGATATGATAAATGTAGGCGAATATTCAGACTTCAATCATATAACAAAATGGTAAAAACAATAGAGAAAATGGACTTTGAAAAACCTACTGTCAACAATAAAGAGAAATTATTTCCATAAATGGCAAGCTTAAACCACTGGAAACTACACAATTAAACAGAGTGAGTGGGGGAGGTGGAACCCTTTTTTAGGAACAAACCCGTTTATGCTTCAATTAATGGTGGCAGAAATGTGTCCTCATCCACCGCACCGATTTGTGCTTCAATCCCGCTACCGATTTTCAGCTTGGATGGTTGGAATTGGAAATTGGTCGAATTAATTTTGGCACGGGAAGCGCAGCAAGCCCAGATTTTCAAATTAATTTTGTCCCAAATGCTTCTTCTGTGTATTTCTCCAACTCATTTCCCGTAAATCTGCTAAAATTCGAGAAATGAGTGTCATTGAGCCAGAGAGAGACTACACTACACTGAGCCTGTATTTGGAGGGAATAAGTAATTGTCACGTGGGAACATTTTAAAACCCTGTCAATAGGGTGTCATTGAGCCTGGGCCACAAGCACGACTGCTGATTTCTGTAGGAAAAGCTACAGTAGAAAACCCTTCGCCTCTCGCACTTTACTTATCCTTTCCCCACAGTCGTATCCTCCACTTTTCACACCCTTCTTCTTCTTTCAAACTCACTCCCAAAATCAATCCAATTTCATTCTCTTTTTTTATCAAGTATTTTTGCCCTTAAATTTCACCCCATGACCTCAATTAATTTCAACTTGTTTAATGAAAACTGGTTCAAAAACCCACCAAAAATCCCATTCCAACCCATAAACCTCCTGCAATCATTCTTCAAACCTCACTCCAAGACCCCAAGTTTTGCTTCCATTACAAATCCTTTTTCCAGACAGCCCAAGAATGATCCAAAGAAACCCGGGAAGTACGGCCAAATGCTGGATCAATTCTACTGGGAGTGCGAGAATTTGCCGGACTACCGGCACACCCCGGAGGTCGAAAGGATTTTGAATGAGGACCCAGCTATTGAGAAGAAAGAGAACCCAACCCAGGAAGAAATTGAGGAGAATGAGAAGTGGTGGGCTGATCTTCGGGCTAGCCCGGTTGCTCAGTTTTTGGCTCAGGCTGAAGAAATTGCTGATAAGCTTAATGAGCTTGAGCTCAAGGAGAATTCCACTCCTTACAGGGGAGAAGACAAGAAATTGTGGCAGGTACTTTGAGTTTTCTCTTCAGTTTTATTACTATTTAGACATTTACATTTAGTTAAATATCTTTAATAAGTGAAGTGTCAAATGTGAATTTTGTAATGCTGTGAAGTTCATTTTCCTATTTGCATTTGAATTTTGATGTATTAATTGGTTAGAATTTGTTGAAGGCTATGAATTACTTTGTTAGTATTTTTAGTTGCGAATTTTGTTTTAACCACTTGTTATAGCCGTTCTAGATTAGGTTACACTAATGCTAGATAAAGATGTCACTGGATTTGATTCTAGAATGAAACTAATCTAATAATTACTGGTTTCAGTTTATTTTTGGTTAATTTTTACAGTATTAATATCCTTTTTTTGTGTGTGTTTCGTTTTCATTATGTTTGTGTAGGCATTGCCAAATGTGATTGGGCTGGATGGGAGGCCAATGCCGAGGAAGTCAATAAAGTCGAGGGGGGAGATGGAAGATAAGTTCTGGGATTTTGCAAGGCAGTTCTTTTTTGGGCTTTGGGGTTTCCAGCAACGGCCATACCCACCGGGGAGGCCTATAGATGTTGCTCAGGCTATAGGGTACAAGAAACTTGAGAAGCGGTATTATGATTGTAAGTTTTTGCAAAGCTTTCATTCATTTGCTCCATATTTTAATATTTTTCTTTTTACACAGTTTCTCTGTTTTATTACTTTATGTTTTTCTTTGAGTAGAAGTGTTCTTTTTACATGATCATATTGACTTTTGGGCACATTTTTGGGTCTCAGACCCCAGGATTTTATTAAACTTTGTGGCTTCTAGAAATTGATTATGGTACTCTAAATGTAAAATTTCTTGGATCTCTATAGAAATGGATTACTTGTGGTGCTTGTCATTGGTTTGAATATGCAGGTGACATCTAAGACTTCAGCTACTTCAGGTAAGAATGTTCTAATGTAACACACTCGAACATTCTTATAAAAGTTAACAAGAAAATGGTTATTTTCTATGTATGTATGGATCGGATTGTTGCAAAATGTGTTGGTCTGAATGAATATGAGCTCTTGCAATTTGAATCCTTATCAGGAAATCTTGCTTCCAAAAACTTCATTCCATAATATTTGGTTTTTGTTCATATTTCTAATTTGATGAACCTTCATTTTATATTTTTTCCACTTGCTTAGTCCAGTGGGGGGCAGTTATCCCCACTGGACTTTAGAGGGAAATTTTTTGTTTTTGGGCTTCTCTATTGAAGAGAGTTGAAGAAGACAGAATAAGATGGAGGAATAATGTGTATTTCTTTATCATGTGCAATGTAGCATTTGTTTTACAGAAATTTGGCTGGTACTACATCTAACAACCCTTTAGAGGTGTTGCTATCCTATTGGAACAAATGTCTAGTCTAACAACTATTAAACTTATCAATGCCCTAATTATACTTATTTTTTATATGAGTGATCTATTTATCAGATTAGAAACAGTTTATTATGTTTTATTTTATAATTTGTGACGTTTAACACGTAGAATGATACTTGATTCATTTATTCATCTATAGAATTTAATTGGTGATTATCAACTGTTAATGACATTTGAAGTTGTATTTGAAGACACGCTTGGAATGAATATTAATTTCACTTATTAAAAGTACAATCAATTTATAATACAAGGTTGGGAAGAAAAAGAGGAAAAAATATCATGCCTAATAAGGAAAATAAATAAAAAGCCAATTATCCTAAAAATATAAGCTTTCTAATTAATCATAATTTCCATCTATGATTTACTTCCATACTCGAATGCTTTCTATACTCCCTCTCAAATTGACCTATAGATGTTGATCAAGTTCAACTTGCAGTTAAATTCATCAAACATTTGTCTAGATAATCTTTTGGTGAAGATATCTACTGTTTGCTCTTTTGTTGGAACATATGTTATGCAAATAATTCCTTTATCCACTTTCTCCTTGATAAAGTGCCTGTCAACTTCTACGTGTTTTGTTCTATCATGCTGCACTGGATTGAGAGAAATGCTGATTGCTGCTTTGTTGTCACAATTTAGTTTGATTGGAAACTCCATTTCAACTTTAAGTTCTTCCAACAGTTTCTTTATCCATAAACCTTCACATATTCCCTGTGCAACTGCTCTAAATTCAGCTTCTGCACTGCTTCGTGCCATTACATTTTGTTTATTGCTCCTTCAAGTTACCAAATTTCCCCATACAAAGGTACAGTAGCCTGAAGTCGACCTCCTATCTTCTGTTGATCCAGCCCAGTCTGCATCTGTAAATATTTCTACTCCTTTCCGTTTAGTTTTTTTGAAAAACAGTCATTTTCCAGCGGTGCCCTTTAGATNGTTACCAAATTTCCCCATACAAAGGTACAGTAGCCTGAAGTCGACCTCCTATCTTCTGTTGATCCAGCCCAGTCTGCATCTGTAAATATTTCTACTCCTTTCCGTTTAGTTTTTTTGAAAAACAGTCATTTTCCAGCGGTGCCCTTTAGATATCTGAGGATTTTATATACTGCCTCCAAGTGAGCCTCTTTGGGAAAGTGCATATGCTGGCTTACCACACTTACTGCAAAGGCTGACAATTTTCCTAAGTCTTTGATAACTGTCTATTTCCATCGAGTCCCTTGTATCCTTTGACAATTTTCCTGCCTCAATAGGTGTGTCGCTGGGTTTGCATCCCAGCATGCCAGTTTCGACTAAAAGATCAAGAATGTATTTCCTTTGAGAAGCACTAACACCCTTCTTTGATCTTGCAACCTCCATCTCTAAAAAATATCGCATTTGTCCTAGGTCTTTTTCCTCAAATTCAGCGGTTAAACACTTCTTTAGTCTTTCCATTTCAGTTATGTTATCCCCCGTTAGGATTATATCATCTACGTATACAACTAGGATAGTCTTTGTCCCGTCTCTGGATTGTTGGAAGAACATTGTGTGATCTGACTGCCCTTGCTGGTATCCCTGACTTTTTAATACCTTTGCAAATATATTGAACCATGTTCTGGGTGACTGTTTGAGCCCATAAAGAGGTTTTTTCAGTTTACACTTGATTTTTCTTATTCTTGTTGTTGAAGCCTGGTGGTGCTGTCATATAAACATCTTCTTCCAGTTGCCCATTGAGAAACACATTCTTAATGTCTAGTTGTTGAAGTGACCCGTCTAAATTTATTGCCAACGACAAGAGAACTAGAACAGTATTGAGTTTTGCCACGGGTGCGAATGTTTCAGTGTAGTCGATGCCATAGGTTTGAGTGTATCCTTTGGCAACTAGACGTACTTTATAACGTTCTACTGTCCCATCTGCTTTGTACTTGATGTTAAAGACCCATTTGCAGCCTACTGGTTTCTTTCCTTTCGGTAGGTCTACCACTTCCCAAGTTTCATTTTTTTCCATAGCCTTCGTTTCCTCCATTACTGCTTCTTTCCATTTGGGTA